>PVHX01000432.1:0-49192 GCA_004024805.1 Geosciurus inauris | reverse complement strand
GAAAAAGAAAAGGGAGCTCTTCTTGCTTTCCTACTCTCTTGCTTCAAAAGGACACACACAGAATCAGTGAGTAAAAGGAGAAATAGAGACATTTGGATAGAAGCAAAAGCAGACTCTGCATTAATTCAATACTCACAGAAGACTAAAATCATCTTGATAAGCAGAGAGTCCCCTACCACTGCAAATGTTACCCCGTATTAAAGGTGGTTGTATTGGTATCCTATTATTGCTCTAACAAATTATCACAGACTTACTGGCTTAAAACAATACAAACCTATTATCTTTCAGTCTTTTTAGTCAGAAGTCTCACTGGCTAAAATTAAGAATTAATAGGGCTATGATTATCCTGGGGCTTCTATGAGAAAATCCATTTCCTTGTCTTTTCCAGTTTCAAGCTGTTACTTGCTTTCTTGGGTTATGGCCCCTTCCTCTAACTTGAAACGCCAGCAGCCTCGCATCTTCAAAAGTCTCTCTGACTCTGACATTCCTGCTCCTCTCTTATGAGCAATACTGAGACCATCTGCAGGAGCCAGGGTAATCTTCTCAGCATCCTTAATAAAATCATATCTACAAAGTCCCTTTTTCCATGTAATATCCTAGAGGTTTAGGGGATTAGAATGTGGATGATTTGGGAGTCCATTATTTTTCCTCCCATAGTAAGATATTAAAAATATGTAGAAGAGGCTAAACTACATTGCTAAGGGCCTTTCCAAGGTTTAGGATCTATAAATAAGGTGAAGAAACAAAATGTCTATTAATAACATAATACAAGTTTATTTGTATTAAGCAACTGACCATGATACAAACCTGATTCTTCTCCTGAGGGTATTTCTACCTCTCTCTATATCTACCCCAGAAGTCTGAATATTCTAGATAAAAAAATTATTAAGAAAAAATCCAAGCTTCTCATATGAACTGTGGTCACAGCCTGGCTAATCCAAGAAAGGAAAAGTGCTAACAAAACCTTGTCGGCAGATTTTTGACTTTCCAGGCAACTGGAGAATGTTGGCAGTTATACAATGACCACCTGTGTCTGCACTAAGATTTTACCTTCTCAAGGGCCACAGTGACCACTGGCCAGGGAATTACTGTCCCTCTTTCAACAAAAAAGTAAAAAGGAAAAACTGTAAGTATCACTATTTTTCCTCCTAATTACACACTCACTACTCACACATTCCTAAATAACAAGGGAATAATCAAGTTCTTAATAATGTGTACTTTATCTCACAGAAGCTATTAAATATATAACAATGAAAAGTATCCCAAATCATGAACAAATTTTATCTGTTTATTTATAGCCAATCTTGAGTATCTTGTGGCCTTTTGCAAAAGATGTTTTAAAAGGGCTGCAATTTGGATTAATAGGAAGTATTAAATTATACTCAAAGCAATTGATCAAAAGATTTTGGTAAATATTACAGTGAGAAACATTAGCATAAAAACAGTGACCACTTATTTCATCTGTGGAAAGATTAGCATCCTGAATGATTATAACTGGGGAAATTTTCTATAGAAAAATTCTCTTCTAATGGAACCAAAGGGAACATACTTATACCAATTAAATTTGTATTGAAAGCTATTTTTTTCCATCAACACCATTATATTAATTAAGACAAAGAAAATTCTCTCAACTGAAATTTTTTACGACTTACTCAAAGTTTTTCCCCCCATTGGAATATCAGATGTGTGTGAGCACATACAAACATATACAATGTGAATAATAAAGGGATGCTAATATTTACTGAATGCTCAATGAATGCCAAGCATTGGGCTTGAAAAGCAATATTAACAACCATCCTTTGGCCCTGTGAAGAATTAGAAATGGAAGCTAAAAGAAGTCATAAAATTGCTAATAGAAAAATTAGAATTTAAATGTAGGAAGTTTATATAGCCTTCCTTTTTATTTTTTATTTTATTTTATTTTTTTTTTGGTACCAGGGATTGAACTCAGGGGCACTGGACCACTGAGCCATATCCCCAGCCACTTAGTGCCTTGCTTTTGCTGAGGCTGGCTTTGAACTCACAATCCTTCTGCCTCAGCCTTCTGAGCCGCTGGGATTCCAGGGATGCACCACTGTGCCCAGCCACCCCTCGTAAAACTGCTATTCTATCATTAGTCAAAAGAAATGACAAAATAATATCAACAGAAGAGGAAGATACCTATGTATATAACATACCATTAATAAAACACAGATCAATATTTATGTATGTTAATGTTCTTAATCCCTAAACATTTACTATAAATTTCCTTAGATTTAACTAATTTCAAAATGAGCACATAGGAAAACTAAAGTGCTATCTCAATTTTCTAGAGTTCTTTGGCAGTGAAATTGTGTATGAGGTACTCATTGTAACACTGAATCTAAGCAGCTATGAAATCATAACATAAAAAGACCAATGACTGGATGAAAATTTCCAGTATGCCCCATATCAGCTACACTGTTGTGTCAAACATGTCACTGGCAGTATCTTGAGTGATAGAAAATCTAATATTGAATTATCCAACATTGTTCATTTATTCATTCATCTGTTCATTCATTCCACAAATATTGGTTGAGTATCATAAACCAGAAGCTATGCTCAGCTTTGGGGATATAAGAGTATACAGACATACTACCAGGATTTCCCATCCTGTAGTGAAATGGAAACCACAAACAATTCAGTTCAGTGATAAGGTAAGCAAAGGATACAATGGCAGCATGTAAGACACAGTACTTGACCCATGACAGGATCCAACACAGAATCACATGAGGACTGAACTTCTTAATTAAGACTATAAGAATATTTAAGACACGGCCAAACAACATAAAGGGAAAAGAGGATTTTTGGCCAAGAAACATGTTCAATGGCATAAAGGTCTGTGATCACAGGTCATAGTCAAGCACTCTGAGGAGTTCAGTATGACCAGAGCACAGGACCACAGAAAAGAACAAGTAGAATGAAAGATGAAGATGTGGGTGGGAACTGAATCACGAAGATGCTTAAATATCACCCAAGGATTTTGAATATTTTTAGATATGTGAATTCAATTATTGTGGCCTGCTCTGTGTCTCTTTACTTCATCCAGGTAAAATAAGTCAACAGGGAGTGTCAGACAAAGGGGAGACTCCATCTTTTTCATCATTCAAATAAGAGTCTCTATGGTCATTTTCTATTTAGAACATGACATTTGTTTCATTCACAAAAGGAAAATGCATATAAATATTGCTTGCTAAGAAAGACATTGGGGAATATAATTATTTATAACAAAATGGAGATCTGGAAAGGACATGTGAATGGAAAGGGTGGGAAATGACTGCTCTAATGCTGAGGAGGTACTTAGGACAAGTGAAGTGCTAAGTAGCTGTGGAAAGAAGGGCTATGGAACAACACTGGTACATTCTGGATGGAGAGGGGGTTCAATCTACATTCTGAGCTATAGATGAATGTTATGTGTGAATGGTAAACAGAGAAGAAACATGTGTGGCTGAGTCAGGGAACAGACAGAATAGGGTGGTTCTCACAATTTTGAGGAGATAGTGCATTTATAGTTAAAAGTATTATGCCCAAAGTTCTTTGTAAACCATGAAAAAGATATTGAAAAAATTGACAATCATTTGAATGAAAGGAATAAGGATTGTTATGAAGATGTATAATAAGGAGGTAGAATATTGTTTGGAAAAATCAAACTGGCAGAATCTGTTTCAAAATAAACTATATTCTGCTTCTTACACCCACAGAAGAGCAAAATAAAATTTGCCAAAAGGAATTTGCCAATTGTCAAAGCCAAAAATTGGCAGCCCTAATTATACTTGCTAGAAATGAACAGAACGAATACTCTCCAAGAATCATTCTCAAGGCTGTCCAGTACAAAATCCTGAGTGGCATCCCCATATCTGAGCATTCCATATTTTATTATTTATTTATAGTTTCACTTGCTTTGACAACAGACATGTCATCTGAAAGAAACTTTATGTATTAAAACAACAAAATATAAATTTTCAAAGAATGAGAGACATGGGACATAAAATTAAAATAAGAGCTACACTGGGAATAGAAGATGATTAGAGGTGGGATATCATGTTGCTTTGAAGGTCAACATCAATCCCTATTGCTTCGCTAAGCCCCATATTTGTCTCTGGGCTTCCTGTCAGCCCAACGGGGGAAAAGAAAAGAAAAATAATTCACTATATAGACTATTTTTCTATGGAAAAATATATATCAACAGCTCTTCAGAAGTGTATGTTTAGATATTCATATCAAATTTGAATGAAAGATGAATTTAGTTCAACACATGTTTTCAGGGGTCCATCTCTGGAAAATTAAAGATTGTTAGTGACTATTTTAAAAAACAAATTAAAAATTCCTCTTCTAATTTAAATACTATATAATATTCTTTTAAAATGTTTTGACCTCAATTAGCTAATAATGTCTTAGTTAAAACTCCTAATGTTGTCTAAAGTAAATAGTAATTCCTCTTTCCAGGATTTCAAGTTCTGTAAGTTCTTCAGTTCAAGAAGACTCTGTAACTTGGGGATCAGTACTTCCCTATTATCACCATACCTATATTTGTTATAATTTGTTACAATCAAAGATATTTTCAGGCAAAATAGCATTTCAAAAATTTGTATTCAAATTAGTTTCTTCAAAATATATACATATATACTCAAGATTTACTATGATGATGTGTACTTTGAACAAGCCAACATCACACTTAAATGCATTTAATAGAGTTATTTGACATATATACTACTCTTCTTGCTCCTTGATCCCAATTCAGCCTTAAACCTACTGACATTTCAAGCTATGTTACTACTTAAAACATGAGTAATGTGTATTTTAGTGTATATACATTATACAATAAATGTCAGTTTTTAAAACTACAAATAGCTGTTTTATGTCAAATCCATGCCAATTTAGCTGACATATGATGCCAACATATTTTATATTTACTGTATTCTCAGATTATAGAGTTGCAGCTTAGAATAGTTTATCTTCATTTTTGTTTTGTTTTTATTTTTATCCTTTATACAAGCCTATCTGTATTTGTAAAAATATAATACACAACTAAAGCTAATTTGACTTTTAAAATCAAAATTCATTTAGAGATAATGTGCATTTTATGATAAAATCCTAGTAAAATACTGACATTTGATACTTTAACAAAGTGTCATTCAGTTAAAAACCATGTTATATATCTTAATTTTGTATGTAAAAGAAGCAAAGCAAGAGATATGATCCATCAAATTTTAATTTTGAAGCAAATATCATATAATCTAATAAAAATCACAAATTAGAGTATTCAAATATCCATATGATTCTTCTTATCATGGAAATTTTCTGAAGTTAACTAAACACAAATTCATTTAAGCCCTAGAAAGTTGACACTTTCCAGTAGGACAGGTGATAACTATAAGTGTCTGTTAGTCGGTTAGTCAGGGAAGAGAAGAAAGGATTGAAAAGGCAATGAGAAAAAAGGAGGTTTCTTAATATGATTCTTTTTTTTTTTTTTTTTTGTACTAGGGATTGAACTCAGGGGCACTCAACCACTGAGCCACATCCCCAGCCCTATTTTGTGTTTTATGTAGAGACAGGGTCTCACTGAATTGCTTAGTGCCTCGCCCTTGCTGAGGCTGGCTTTGAACTCGCGATTCTCCTGACTCAGCCTCCCTAAGAGCTGGGATTACAGGCTTGCACCACCGTGCCCGGCTTCTTAATATGATTCTTAACATAAATATATGTGTTAGAATAATAACTGAGTCATCTTTATGGAAAATATCTGAATGTTTTGATGCGAAGGCATTATAGTGCATTCATGAATTCAGGTGGAGGAAGCAGGTGCCTTCTCTACAGGAGGGCATGTCTTCGTAACTGTCTTTGGCACATAAAAACTGAGTCAGCATGAGAACATCTTTAATGCGTTTAACATGTACTTGCTTATTAAGCATAATGAAAATATACACAATTGAATATTATAGCCTCTAGAAAAAAGAACAGGATCATCACTGTGCTCTTTTCCTAATTTAAGAAGTTCTCTGCATGTGTGCACCTTCAAGGTGATTCATCTTTTCTAGAACATCTTTCATTTATGGATACACATTTTTAATTTTAAAGAGGGAATTTTATAGAATTTTTGGTCTATTTAAAATGCTTGTTTATTTGTGTGGCATCTTCTGCTATGTACAACTTAGGAAAAGGTTACTAAAAATTTTTTAAAAATTCAAGGACCTGAAAGTATTGCTCAGATGACAGTCCCAAGAATCACTTCCACGTGTAATGCTTTAGGGGAAAACAATAGGCATTCCAGCAAACGAATATTCTTGAGTGTCTAATTATGGTACTCCCAGGAATAAGCACTCTGTAAAAAAAATATCATTATATCTACTGTTCAAAATATTAAATGTTAAATGTGTAGTGCAGATAAAATACACAGCTGTGACTATTATTAATATTTAATCAACACGTATCCTGAATGATATCCTTACAATTAACCACATAGAGACTAAATAAACTATAACAAAGCATGCTTAAATAAATCCAAACTTGAGATGATATTTTAGGCTGCATAAAATAACTAAGAATCAATTCAAATACATTTTTAATGTGACATTGAGGATATTCCTTTTCTATTGAATTCGAATATGGTGACAGAAGAACTTAAAAGTTCCCCCAAATCCCAAATTAAACTATAGATTTTTTTCCTAACAAATGTTTTAATTATTGTAACAAAGTTTTATCTTTATATGTTTGATGGTAAAAGACTATAATATATAAGCAACTTATACTTGAGCACAGGTAGCAATGTGTGTATATTTTATCTATGTTGTGTGTGAGCATACACATCTCATACTGATTTCTTTCTTTCTTTTCATTTTTTTTTTTTTTTTTTGGAGATTGAACTCAGGGGTACTAGACCACTGAGCCACATCCCCAGCCTTATTTTGTGTTTTATGTAGAGGTAGAGTCTCACTGAGTTGCTTAGCGCCTCCCTGTTGCTGAGGCTGGCTTTGAACTCGTGATTCTCCAGTCTCAGACTCCCAAAATGCTGGAATTACAGGCATGCACCACCATGCCCAGCTCTCACACTAATTTTTAAAGTCACCATCCAGTTTTGGAGCTGAGAAAGGGTAGGGAGTAAACACCTAAAATGTAGTAACATGCACATTTATGTTTCAAAAGTTGACTTTTACCTTTAAGTGTTATGGAATACTCCCTTGTTTTTCTTTCATTTTCCTTAATCTGTCTCTGAAGTTAGAGCAACATAAACTATCTCAAATCAATTATTCACATTCTAGTTAGGATGGAGACACAATATGTTATTTTCATACACATTCCCTAAAAAGAAGAGAGATGTAATGATATGATATATCCATGTTTTCATTTTAAAGGTAGAAGTAAAATTTCTATGATGTTCTATGATTTTCAGGTTACTAATTAATAAATATTCTTTAGGGATAAATGCTTTATTTATTTTCAGAAGTATACTATTAACCATTTATTACGAGAATTTCATACAAGGATCTAATATGTTTTTAAATAAAATTATTTGAAATAAAAATATATACAAATACATTTATTCTCTTTTGTACTTTCAGTTTAATATCACAGATTTTATAGACATGTGACTTGACCATAACAGATTTATACAAACACTTTAAATATGAAACTAAAGACTTATAAGACAGTAAAATGTCTAATCCACTTTATGCAAGTGTATTTATATAAATACTTATTAGGTCAAAGAGAAGTTGTGGCCTTTGCCCTATCTATAACAGAATGTAAAATAGTCTTATTCAATAATTATATTTTATTGAATATTAATATCAGGTACTACTTTTAAGCAGCTCTATCAAAACAGAAAAAATGTGGAATAAAATAGAAAGTAGAGACACTTGCATTAAAAGAGAAAAGACTCAAAAGCTGAAGTAACAGGGAACTTGGAGAAAGTTAGTTAAATCGACTCATGATTCCCCAATCTATAGTTTTTGATACATTGAATCTCAGTGGATGGAAATAATTAAAGTCATTGAGGTAGAGGCCAATTTTAGATCATTCTGCTCTAAATTTGAAAAGGTATTGTCAGAGTAACTATGTTTTTTCAGGAAAAAAGTAGTTGACTATGTTTAATGATTGTTTGACATGTGAGCTTAATGTTTATACTTAGGGGGGGATATCAACAAATATATGTCAACCTGAATTTTATATATTTATGTATATATAAAATTTTATATATATATGTATATATAAAATATATATGAATGAAACCTGAAAGATATATATATTTATCAATCTCCAGGTTTTTTTAGTTTCACAATTTGCAACTCAGTAATAAAGGAGGCCAAAATGAAGAGGTCTCCTCATTGAGACCAGAAAGTTATTCAAATGTGCCAGGGTCTAGGGTCCCTTCTGGTAGTGACCTATTTTGACTTAGGGAAAAAAGACTAAGTATTATGCAATGGGAAAAAAATCTCAGTTTGTTGGGAGACTCATCTCAGCAACCTGTCAATGATAGAGAATGAATCAACATCAGTTCACACATGACCCAGCTCATGTGAGGAAATATTCAAACCTTGGAAACCATGCAAATGCTATAGTAAAATCTAAAAGGAGACAAAGTAAATCAATTTGGGGTTTAAGAAGTACATATACAAGCTAATTCAGGGATATTTCAATGATGCATATGAAATTTCAGTACACTCAGATGTATAAATATTGAAGAGAATCATTCAGTGAGTCAAAGCATAGAGCCCTAAAAACAAAGTAAATGAATTAGTATGCTAATAAAAACAAGCCCAGTAGTAAATAAAAATAGGTTTAGGATGCCTGCTATGCCCTGGTCATCCAGTACAGCCACAAGATGATGGGCTGTTTTCTCACATCCACATTCAGACCCAGCCTCAATGGAGTCAGTCAAGCTTCTGGGAGATTAGTGACCAGAGGGAGAGAGGGAAAGAGTGAGGGCTCTTTTTCATCAAGTGATAGAAATTTCCTCTGTAAATGGTAGAGATTTGGAAAGATTTACACCATATTCTAATAAATTTAAATAGAACTAAACAGTGTAGAAACTATGACATTTTTCTCCCTTTATCCTGAGATCATTAAGACATATAAACTACAACATACTATCCAGTTCAGATTTTTATAACCTCGGGGAGGGTTGTGGAGACAGCCACAGAGATTATCAAGGCATTGGAAAATAATACCGATGAGAAAATTGGAACATTCTAGGTTTACAAGACAAAATGAGCTTAAGCAGGAATTTGAAGGATTTAAGTCTGCTGTAAGGAAGATTCTCCTGACACTGTGGGTTGTTAAACATTGAAGTGGTTTGCTGAAACTGCAAAAACTCCAATTTTGGGAATCTGTAAAAACAAGAAAGATACAGACCTGCTGCTCAGAAGGACTGGATATAGGCCTTATTCAGCTGGAACTTCCCAAGTCCCTTCTAACCCTGTGATTTTAATTGTAAGTGCTAAAATAAACAGTATTTTCCATGTAACACTTCTTGACTCAGCACCATTTTAGAATGGGGGGGGGCATGTAAAAACACACTTTTTACAGTAAATAAAAGCAACAAGTTTGTAATAAGGAATCCTAATGATATCTTTGAGTACTTATGCCTTTTGTTTTTTAAACTTCTCATGCAAATCTTACAGAGAGCTTCATGAAATATTTTTATAATATGGTGTAGTTTTCAATAATTCATGCCAATGGGCATTAAACTGTGATGGAAAGTACCAAACATAACAAAAATCAAGCAAATAGGCAAAGTAAGCTTTTTTCTTTATATCATACAAACTAAAATATTGGGGTTTTTTTCTTTACATTAGGCTACAAAGTTACTCATTAAGTTTGGATACTTACTATACTTATTATACTTACTTATTATTTGGATACCTACTTATAGTCCAAAACATATTTTTTTTCTTGAAACACATCTGAATCCTTAAAATAGTAATTTATAGTACCAAAGATGAATTGAGAATACATTTAAGTCTTAGATCCTTATGAAAGCATTTTATAAAAAGTATTTGAATAAATCAGATGGTAACCAGATTGAATAGTTTACTAAGCTAAAAAGAAGTCAGTCAAATTGAATGTTAATATATTTATATATGAGATAGCAAACAGTCCAATTTGGATTCCCACAAAGGAACTATTTTGCTTCCTCCTTAAAGAACCTACATAGTTAAACATTTAATCACGATTTAATCAAGTTTTAACAACCCACACCTTTTCTTTTTCCAATGAACTACGGCAAAATCTTTAGAGTTTATTATCTTATAAAGTAGCAGCAGCATTATTAATCTCAACTGATGACTTCACAAAAGCACATTATGAAGTGTCAAACTTTCTATGCTTCCCAAATCCTCAAATTCCTAAGTTGACAGCACCTTCACAGCCTTGCAGTTAACTGCATTCAGTAAATATTTGCATCCATAGCACTACAGATCCTAATGACTATTCCAAACACGCATGTAAACACACACTCCTCTGTGTGTTTGTCAATAAATTGTATAAACAGACATAATATACATGTAGGTAGGGTTTATGTCTTAGAAATTCCTCACCCACTCATTGTATCAGGACAGTATCTTTCAATATCTTTTTTAGTTGATGTTGATTTTAACGTGTGTAGTGTGTGTGTAGTGTGTGTGTGTGTGTGTGTTTACGCGCGCACATTACCGGTGAGGGGGATCCATTCTTGCAGAGGGGCCCTCTGAAGACACCTTTAATGCCCCGGTAGTGTCCATTGCTGAGATGTCTGGAACTGATGACCAGGTAACAAGCCATGTGGGTCCAGGCGAGAGGCGCACAGTCTCAACTCCTCTCCAGGCGACCAGCGTGGGAATGTGGGCTGGTTTCTCAGCAGCAGCAGTGACTGCCACCTCCCGAGAAGAAGCGGCCAGCAGTAAGCCCGGGACGCAGCACCCGTGCGTCCTCGCTTCTCGCGCGGCGCTGGGTTTCTGCTGCCAGTAGCAGCTGCTGCGACTGAAGCGTCGGTGGCGGCAGTGGCAGCCACAGAACACTTAGGGGACCCGGCGAGCCAGTCCACATGCTGCTCTGACGAGGTGGCTGCTCAACCGCGGGCCGGATACACACACACACACACACACACACACACACACACAAGACAACTTCCTGGGTCTGGGTCTGCCAGGAAATTAGGACTCCCAGCGCCACCACCAGCCCCTGCCTTCGCACCTAGTGCACACCCCTGGGATGCTCAGGCGTGGGTCCCCATCTTCCTGCCCGGATAATCCCCGGGCTGGGCTGTGGGATGTGGCGCCAGGAATTCAGCAGCAGCAGCCTGTTCCGGGAGAGTGCGGGGAGTCCTTGGAAGCGCCAAAGCACTGGCCCCCGCTGCAGTGGCGGGGAGAGGACGAAGGAGGCGACGGGTGGTCTGGGACGAGGACAAGGTGTTGGGGACGCGGCGAATTCTGAGCGGGATGGGAGGCGGGCAGTTAGCGCCCGGGCTGAGAGATGTGGGCTCTGGTCACCTGGGAGGGTCTGGATGCTCCAGGCTGCAAGGCGAGGAGGTGACAGCTGCCGCGGCGGCCGCGGGAGGCACTTGGGGCTGTGCGACACGCCGCTCTGCCTCCTGCACTCAGCCTCTCTAGACCCCCGGAACCTCGGCTCTGACTCTGAGTCAACTTTCTACGGTGTTTCGGGGCGGGCACCTAGGATGAATGCGAGGACCTTGGAGGACAAGATGGGCAGGAAAGAGCGTTTGCTTTACTCTTGCTGCCTGCTCACCTTCAGCGCTTCTTCCGCGCCCGGCTGACCGCCGCGTTGGCAGAAGCAACAGCTCCCCAGCCCGCTGTAAGGATGAGCTGTTCAACCCCAAATAGGGCAGACCTATTAGATGCGCTGTGGTAGGCTATGCATGGAGGAGGAAGTAAGTTTTAGGCAGAAAACTTATATAAGATATAGAAATCAAATATGAATAGGTGTATCTGCATATCTGTGCACATACCTTGAGTTATAAAGACTCGCTTACAAGCATTCCTGTAACCATAAAGAGGCAAGATATTTTTGGTCGGTATAAGACCTCTGTTTTCACAACCCCCACAATCATTCTCTTAAAATCGGTCTTTAACAGACGTTATTTCGTTTACTGTAAATTAAACCACCAGGGAGCGAGCTGCACTGAAAATAAAAGACCAGTGCAAAAATGTGCTCTACAAAGAGAGGGAAGCCCTTCCAGGGTCTGGAATCAGTGTGCCCTCTCCTCCACCCCGCGGGGCTGGCCTAATGAAGTTCTGCGATCCCTTTCTGCCCCACCTCCTCCACTCTGAGCTGGGGATAAGCAGAAGGGTCGCCTCCTTTCCCTGTTTTGCTCTAGTACTAGAATTAATTGAAAGGTTACTGGTAATGCTGGCCCTAGTCTTCTCCCAAGTTTTCTCTAACTCTCCTGTCCCCCACAATGCCCCATTCACTTTCTGTTTGACATTGAGGACTTCTCACACAGGACAGAAACATATTTTTAAAAAACAAACAAACAAAACAAAATAAACAACAACAAAAACCTAGTAGCTGGACGCGATGGAGCACACTTGTAATCCTAGAGGCTCCTGAGGTTGAGGCAGAAGGATCCCTAGCTCTAAGACAGCCTCAGCAATGGAGAGGCGCTAAGGCACTCAGCGAGACCCTGTCTCTAAATAAAATACAAAAATTAGGGATGGGGATGTGGCTCAGTGGTCAAGTGCCCTTGAGTCCAATCCCTGGAACCAAAAAAAAAAGAAAGAAAAAAAACAAAAACTAGTCATTTAATTTTTCCAATTGAGATAATTCATAAAACTCTTAAGAAAATATCCAATTATAACTTTGCAACTACCCAATGAAATCTTCACTTTTTGTTTACGTTAGTACAATGGCTTAATATCTTTAATATTTTATTAAGGAGCACATAGATGTATTTCTGATTTAAAAGGTTTTAGATAATCTTATTAAAGTGGTTAGAAAGCTTCCAGGAATTAAGGTAATAAATAAGGAGAAAATGTCATCTCCTTGTAAAACCTTCTAATTAAAAATGACTGAAAGAGTGCAATGTAAATCTTGTAGAAATTGTTTGTTTTACCATCTTGTTGAGAAATTTTGAAGTAAAAATAAATTCATAAAGCAGTGACAATAGATGCATCACACCCATCTATTAATGTGTTTAACATCACAGCAACGGTTTTTAACAATGCAGTGTTTACTCAACTTAGAGCTGTAGAATGTTTCATGAAGCTGGGAGCAACTTTCTTCATATATATACATTAAATACATTCTATGCAAAGGAAAAAAAATGTATCTCTCCCTCGCAAAACTATTAAAGTATATGAAATCTTTACCCCAAGAAATAAAATGAACTAAAATTTTAGGAGATAGTATGACTCAATCTACAACTATTTTATTTTTGATAAAACTAGGTAACATGGCATGGAGGATCTGAGTGTAAGCACCCTAGAATGGATTAGAAAGATAACTGTAACACTTTAGGAAAATAACTTTCCAAAGATACAATGCCTTATTTATTTAGCAAGTATACCTCCTGGGAATGATTATTTTTAATCAGTCATTTTTTGTAATAAAAGGACGAGTTAATAACCAAGCAGGGGCTGGGGCGGTGGCTCAGTGGCAGGGGGCTTGCCTGGCATGTGCGAGGCACTGGGTTCGATTCTCAGCACCACATACAAATAAATAAAATAAAGGTCCATTAACAACTAAAAAAATATTTTAAAAAGAACCAAGCAGTATAAAATTCAAGTATACCCATCCTATTCTAATTACATTCTGTTTAAAGTATTAGCTATCCATTCTTGTTTATTAGAACATTATGTATATTTGAGTTTTTCCCAGAGGAAACAAAATACTCCCTTTTTATAGAAATGAGCCAAAGACCATAGTAATTTTGTTAAATTTCTTTAAAATTGTTAAATTTTTTAGTTCTTTCTGGAAAGTTTTGAGACATATTTTGTTAATTTGTCATATTTTAAGTCAGTTATGGATACTCTTTGCTTTTGAATTCTTTTGCCATTCATCTTAAAATGTTGAGGCAAAAATTGGCACATCTGTTATACTTAGCCAATTTTAAGAACCGTTTATAAACAAAAAATAAAACAACTCCCTTCCTTTTCTCTCCAGATTGTGATATCTATCAATGTGGTATTATCATATTCAATAATTCCCCACCATTGCTGCCCTATACTTAATATGTTGTTCACCAAATCCAAATAGTAGGAAGTTGTGTGTATTTATTTGCATAGTTTCTATAGACACCAAGTTGCTCAGTTGTATTAGCTTCTTTTTTTTTCTAAAGGAATGAATTAATTAAAATTTTCAGAGAAAGTTAAATGAATGTAAAACAATGTAAAATATGCTATACTGAGTGAGTTTCAGACATAGGTCAAATTCAGTTACAACAAATGTGATGAAAACTCATGTACAATTTTATAAGGCCCATTTATTTAAAGCAATGTTTGATCTGATGAGTTTTCATTTTTTGGAAAGGGATGTGAACAGCGAAGGGCATGGATTTCGGTCTGCAACCAAATTGACGTTTCCACACATTTAGTTGATTGACATTACACACATGCCCCATATTATCTTTATCAGCATAACTGAGATACCCCCAATATCTTCATATCCAACACTCCCACCTTAGTCCAAACCATTATTATCTCTATTTGAACCACTGAAATATTCTCCTCACTAGTGTCCCTCATTCCAATGTCACCTCCATACACAATGTATTCTCTATATCCAGGTGCCATAGTGATATTCTTTAAACTATAGATCATATCCTAGTACTTCCCTATTAAACCACCTAATAACTTCATTTCACATTCAGAATAAAATCCAAACTGTATTTTAAATTTTAAAAAAGTCTTTTTGATCTGGTCCCTGCCCGCCTTCTGCCTTCCACTCTCTCCCCTAGTTCTCATGGTGTTCCTATAGCACGTCATTTGCTTTCACTGAAGAGTCTTTGTTCCAGTTGTTCCTTCTACTAAGTCTTCCTATAAGTACCTCACAATGGAAGCATCTTCTTGCCCTTTAGATCAAATGTAAAAATTACTAATTTAGAGACACTCTTCCTGATCACCTGAGCTGAGGGAGTTATCTGGGATTTGGAATCTTTTTTTTTTTCAAGTAAATTAATAGACTTTATTTTTCAAAGTAGTTTTAGATTTATAAAAAATTTGAACAGAAAGTACAAAATTCCCATATACTCTCTTAAACCTCAAATAAACAATTTTTCCTATTTCTTTCTTTTATTTTTAAAACTTTAAAAAAAATACTTTGGTGCTGGGATTGAACCCAAGCATGCTTAACCCACATCCCAAACCCTTTTTAAAATCATTTTCATTTGAAGACAGGGTTTCACTAAGTTGCTTGAGGCTTCACTAAGTTGCTGAGGCTGACCTCAAACTTGTGATCCTCCTGCCTCAGCCTCCTCAGCCTCAGTTGCTGGGATAACAGGTATGCACCGTTGCACTGGCAATTTCTCCTAATATTAATACCTTGCATTAGTGTGGTACATTTATTATAACTAATAAACTAATATTGAATATCATTATTAACTAAAGTTCATACTTTACATTAGGTTTCACTCTGTGTTGTACATCCTACAGATTTTGACATGTATAGTGACGTGAAAACACCATTAAAGTATCATCCAGAATAGTTTCACTGCTCTAACAATATACCCCAACCCCATATTCCACCTATTCATACATCTTTCCCTCTGCCTGAATCCCTGGCAACCACTCATTATTTCACTTTCTCCCAAGTTTTGGCTGTTTAAGAATGTCATACCATATATAGCTTTTTCAGATTGGTTTCTTTCATCCACTAATATACATTTAAGTTTCCTTTATATCTTTCAGTAGCTTGACAACTTATTTACTTTCATTTTGGATAATATTCCACTGAGATTTGGTTTAAATTGCGTCTTGCCTCACCCCCACACCAATGATGAAGTCTAATCACCTGTGAGTATTATCTTCTTTGGAAACAGTCTTTGCAGATGACCAATTTAAGATGATGTCATTAAGCCAGACCTAATTTCATATGATTGTGCTTTTATAAGAAGGGATACATATGAATGTGGTGACAGAGGCACCAGGAGAACATCATGGGAAGATTGGGGTTATACCACATTCCATTGAATGCTAAAAGTTGCTTGCAAATTACCAGAGGCTAGGAAAGAGATAAGGAATAGATTCTCCCTCATAGACTTCAGAAGGAACCAACATGTCAAGACCTTGATTTAGCCTCCAGAACTTGGTGAAAATTAATTTGTTTTTTAAGTCACCCAATTTGTGATGCTTTATTATGGCACCCCTAGAAAACTAATTGTAAACACATTGTATGGAAGTACCCCAGTATACCCACTCACATATTGGAGATAATTTGGTTGCTTCAAATGTTTGGCAATTATGCATAAAGCTGCTATAAACATTCATGGGCTAGTTTTGCATGAACATAAATTTTTAATTATTTTAGTTAAATACTAAGGAATGAATTTCTAGAGCCTATGTTTAGTTCTGTAAGAAACTGCCAAACCTGTCTTCCAACATAGTTGTACCATTTTGTATTCTCACTAATAATGGATGAAAGTTCCTTTTATGCCACATCTTTACCAGCATTTGTTGTCAATAGTTTGGAGTTTAGTCATTTAAATGACTGGATAGTGGTATGTAATTTTTTCTAAACTTCTAATTCCTTGATGATGTATGATACCAAATGTCTTTTCCAATGCTTATTTGCTATCTCCATATCTCTGCTGAGTTGTCCATTCATACCACTGGCTGAACTTTTGAGTTGTTTATTTTCTCATTGTTAAGTTTCAAGAGTTATTTGTATATTTTGGATATCAGATATGTGTTTCAAATGTTTACCTCCATGTGTGCCTTGTTTTTTCATTTCTTAATTGTTTTATTTCTTAACTTACAGAACAGACATTTTTACAAATTTAGTGAAGTCCAGCTTATCATTTTCTTCTTCCATGGATCATGCTTTCAGTGTTGTATATAAACAGTTATCACCAAACTCAAGACCACCTGGATTTTCTTTGTCATCTTCTAGGACTTGTGTGGTTTTGTGCTTATTACTAGGTTTATGATTCATTTTGATTAACTTTTATGGATGGTGTAAGGTCTATGTCAAAACTCATTATCTGGGATGTTGATACTTAGTTGATCCAGCTGCATTTATTGAAAAGAATACCCTTTCTCCATTAAATTGACTTTATCCATTGTCAAAGATAAGTTGACATAATTATGTAAGATGTCTTGGCTTTCTCTTCTATTCCCTTGATATATTTGTCTATTCTATTACCAATATCAGTTTCTTGATTAATATGAGTCATTTTAGCACTTTAAATGATATATTTTAATATTTTTCTTGAATATTTATGTATTGACTATATTGTACTATAAAAGCAGATAATGTCTTTATTTTGTCCATTTCTGTGGCCCTAATATCTAAAACAATCCAGCAATATCTTGGAATGCAGAGGTTCTTAATTGATACTTGAGGAATAAATGAACAATTTTTTCTATGTTATCCTGGTAACAATTATTATTTCTCTATAATAATAAGTGTGTGTTCATCTATCTGTACACACACAAATACAAGGAATTCTGAAATTTAGGTTGTGATATTTTAAATTTTTTTTACATCAGAATCCAAGGAAACATTCAGTCAAATCCCACTAATTTCAGTATTTAAACTGTTTATACTAACATAATTCCATTATTATTAAATTCACTTCCTTTACTTAAGCTTTCAGCTTATCCTTCCAAGCCTAGTACTTTAGATCTTTCCCCTTGAAAAACTATTTTAGAAACTACATATTCAATTACTTTAAATTCTTTATTACTTGGTGGCCAGAGATTTTGAATTAAGTACCACCCGAAATGGTCACTTTTTGTCCCCTAAACTGATTGAACTTATCAGACAAGGGATCCTGCTTAGAATGCAGAAATTTAAAAATGAAGAACTTAGAGCAGGCTTCCACGTTAGGCACCAATAGGAGAAGGCTATAATTTGAACCTGTGAAGCCAACTGGCACAGGAAGCAACAGGGTATGATAGACATCTTGTGTGGGCAGCTGCCATTCAGCCTCAGGTATATGAGATCTTAAAGAGTGCTACGGTTTGAATCTTTGAATCCCCAAAGGCTCATGTGTTGAAGACTTGGTCCTCAGCTTGTAGCATTATCAGGAGGTGTTGAAACCTTTAGGAGATAAGCAGGAGAGAAAGGAAGTTAAGTCTTTGGGAACTTGCTCTTGAGGGAATATTGAGACCCTAGCACCATCCTTATTCTCTCCTTGCTTTCTGACCTGAATGAGATGCGTTGGCCTTCTCCACCATGCACTCCTGCCATGAAGTACTGTGCCACCAAAGCAAATGGAAAGGGTTCAGCTGACTGTGACCAAAATCTCTGAAATAGCCAAAATAAACCTTTCCTCCTTATAAGTATTTTATTTTAGGCATTTTGTCAAATGACAGCTGATTAACACAAGCAGAATATTGCAGGGTATTCCTAGTATTTTAAGAAAATTAGAAATCTAATATTTTTTATAAAAAATCTTTTACTAGGTAAATATTAATAATTAGTGGGGTGTCATTTTTTAATACTTTAGGAAGGTTTTTTAAGAAACCATCAAATTATGAGCAAAAAGACAAAGGCACTTGGAAAAGATACAAATGACAGAAATACAATAAAAATATATTTGAATATGTAAGGAACTTCTATTAATCAATAATAAAGAAAAAATTAAAACAGCCAAGAATTTCAAAGGCACTTTGCCAAATTAGAAATAAGTGAAAATTCCAGAAATAATTTATTAGTTTTAAATTGTGCATTATCCTGTTAAGCCCACTGGGGACATAAATCGTCTTTGTGCAGCATACCCGTACTGTATACACTAACTGCTCATTTGTTATCAGTGGCCATCTTGGATATCAGATCAACTTTCATAATATTGTGGTACTTGTATTTGTGTAACCTTTATTTTACTTAATAATGGTCCCAAAGCACAAGAGTGTGATGTTGGCGATTCAGATATGTCTAAGAGAAGCCATAAAGTGCTTCCTTTAAGCAAAATGGTATAAGTTCTTAATAAGAAAGAAAAAAAAAACATATTGTCAGTTAATAACAGCAACCAATCTATTTTTAACTGAGATTAGTGTGAGAATTCTAAAAAACTACTGGCAATATCTCCTAGAACTGAGTATTCACTGGCCTGACCCAGCAATTCCATGCCACATGTACATGTGTGAGATCACCAAAAATGCATACAAAAATACTTACTGAAGAATTATTCATAACCTCCAAATTGAACATTTCAAATATTCATCAACTATGAATGAATAAAAATCATAGTATATTTATATGGTGGAATAGTATACAATAAAAAACAAGCAAGGGCTGCACAACAGAAAATAGATAAATCTCATAGATATCCAGTTGAATAAAAGAGCCAGACACAAATAAGTATACAACCTATTATGTGATTTATATAAAATTCAAAACCTGATAGAAAACTAATTTGTGAAGTTAGAAGTCAGATTAGTGGTCACATTCAGGGGCTAATAAAAGTAGTGGAACAAAGGTGGAATGTCTTGAGGGACAATACTATTCATGATATGACTTGCTAATTTCCTTAAAATATATGTTACATATCAACTTTTAAAGTTATGTTATAAAATTAACCTCATTTTACTGATGAAGAAACTAGGGCTCAGTAAAGCTTAAAATATGGTTCAAGACACACAAGTTGGATAATAGATTGAGTTTACCACTGCCTAACTTGCTAGTGTTTTATTTGGTTTCACATGACCAATCTGAAGTTATTAGTTTGGTTTTTTTGTTGACTTTTGCTATCACCTGCTACAAGCAAAGGGATGGAAGATAAGTGAACCAGCCATTATTTAACACATGTAAAGAAAAGAGGTAGAGGGGAGACCGAGTCTAAGTGAGGCTTGGAACTGCCCGCAGTTCCTTGCTAGAGCCCCTGAAAATCAGCGGGAACACAGGCCAAGGCTCAGGACTACATTCAGGGACCACCACGGGAGCCCAGCCAAGGGCAGAGCTGAGACTTCTAGTTGCCAATCACAGGGGAACCCAGACCCAGGTGAAGGACAACCTCCAGGACCATTGGGGGAGACCAGGCCTAAGGGAGGCCCAGAGAACCCCCAGTTTTGCACCAGAGTCTCTGCCAACCAGTGGGAGCAAAGGCCAAGACCCAGGACCACCTTCGCAGACCTCTGCAGGAGCCCAGCCAAGGTTAGGCCCAAGATTGCTACCCAGCACTTTGTTGGCCCACAGGGGAACTCAGACCCAAGTGAAGAACTGCCTCCGGGGACTCCTATGGCTGAGACCCGAGACCAACCCCAGTTCAGCAGCAGAGCCCCTGCTGATCTGCGGGAGACCAGGCACAGGGCTAGACCCAAGATCAGGCCTAGGACTGCCCTCACAGGTCTGTGTGAGAGCACAGGCCCAGGACCGCCTCTGCACATAGAGGGGATCCATGCTGTTGGTCCCTTCCTGTATCCATCTTGTACGCTGCAGCCATCCCCATAGTTCTTCCCATGTAGTAGCCTCTTCCCTGGGTCAACAGACAGGGCCTGGAGGCAGCAGCCAGCAAAAATGCTGCATCTCCAATCCGCCCAAAGCCATTGTAAGTATCATCCTTTTAGCCCCATCTCTGAATGTGTTTGCATCCATCTTGGACCATTCCCACTGCCATCTTGAGTTACCTCCACTATCGCTGCCACCATCTTTAGTGGCAGTAGTGTCCATCTGGGGACACCTGGTGGGGACTGGAAGTGAACTCCAAGGTGAGATACAGGTAATCTGTAGTGTCATTACAAGATTATAAGATAGAAACTGAAATACCTCAGATCGACATTGCATGAAAGGAAGACACATAATCAACATGAAAAAACAAGGAAGAAAGTGCCCCAAATAAACCTCAATACCACAGTAATAGAATACATTGACAGCACAGTTAATGAAATGTCAGAGAAAGAATTCAGAATGTACATAATTAAAATGATCTACAAATTAAAGAATGACTTAAATGAGCAAATACAGGCAAAAATTGATCACTCAAATGAAGAAATAAGAGAGCAAATAAAGGCAACCATCAATCACACCAACATAGGGGAGCAAATACAGGTAGCAAAAGATCACTTTAAGAAAGAGCTAAAGATTATGAAAAAAACCAATCAGAAATTCTTGAAATGAAGGAAACAATAAACCAAATAAAAAATGGATAGCATCACCAGCAGACTAGATCACTTGGAAGACAGAACCTTGGCTAATAAAGACAAAATATACAATCTTGAAAATAAAGTTGACCATACAGTGAAGATAGCAAGAAATCATGAACAGAACATACAAGAATTATGGGATAGCATCAAAAAACCAAAAGATTTATTGGGATAGAGGAAGGCACAGAATTTCAAACCAAAGGAATGCACAATCTCTTCAATGAAATAATATCAGAAAATTTCTCAAACATGAAAAATAAATTGGAAAATCAAATACCAGAGGCTTACAGGACACCAAATGTACAAAACTGCAACAGATCTACACCAAGGCACATTAAAATGAAAATGCCCACCATACACAATAAAGATAGAATTTTAAAGGCCACAAGAGAGAGGAATCAGATTACATATAGGGGGAGACAAATTCATATCTCAGCAGATTTTTCAACCCAGACCCTAAAAAACAGGAGATCATGGAACAACATATATTAAACACTGAAAGAAAATGAGTGCCAACCAAGAATCTTATATCCAGCAAAATTAAGCTTCAGATTTGATGATGAAATGAAAACCTTCCATGATAAACAAAAAGTAAAAAGAATTTACAGCAAAAAAGTCTGCATTACACAGCATTCTTGGCAAAATATTCCATGAAGAGAAAATAATCACCAACAATAATATACAAAGAGAGGGACTACACTAAAGGAGAGGCCAATCAAAGGAAAAATTAAGTCAAGGTAAAAACCAAAAATAAACCAAAATGCCCGGGATCACAAATATATTTCAATAATAAACTGTATTGAATGGCCTAAACTCATCAACTAAAAGACATAGACTGATAGACTGGATAGAAAAAAAAAAAAAGACCTAACAATATGCTACCTTCAAGAGACTCATCTCACAGGAAAAGACATCCACAGACTGAAAGTGAAAGTGTGGGGGGAAAATGTATCACTCACATGGACCGTGTTAACAAGCAGGAGTTTCCATCCTCATATCAGATAAAGTGGACTTACACCAAAGTTAGTGAAAATGGATAAAGGAGGACATTTCATACTTCTTAAGGTGAGATACACCAATAAGACATAACAATCATAAATATCTATGCCCCAAACAATGGGGCATCTATGTATATCAAACAAACCCTTCTCAACTACAAGAACCAAATAGACCACAACACAATAATACATTGTGACTTTAACACAGCCCACTCACCACTGGATAGATTTTCCAAACAAAATATAAACAAATAAACCATAGAACACAATAAAACAATCAATAATTTAGACTTAACAGACATATATAGAGTATTCCATCCATCAATGAGCAAATACACTTTTTTCTCAGCAGCACATGAATCCTTCTCCAAAATAGATCATATGTTATGCCACAAAGCAAGTCTTAGCAAATACAAAAAAATAGAGATACTACCCTGTGTCCTATCTGACCACAATGGAATAAAATTATAAATCAATGACAGATTAAAAAATAGAAACTACTCCAATACCTAGAGACTAAATAACACACTATTGAATGATGCATGAATAACAGAAGACATCAGGGAAAAGAAAAAAATTCTTAGAGGTAAATGAAAAATCTGATACAACATATCAAAATCTCTGGGACACCATGAAGGCAGTGCTAAGAAGAAAGTTCATTGCATTAAGCTCATTTATTAAAAGAAGAAAAAGTCAACAAATATATGACTTGACTCTACATCTCAAAACCCTAGAAAAAAAAGAACAAATCAAACCCAAAAGAAGTAGAGACAGGAAAAATTAAAATCAGGACTGAAATCAATGAAACTGAAACAAAAGAAACAGTTCCAAAAAATTGACAAAACAAAAGGCTGGTTCTTTGAAAAAGTAAACAAAATTGGCACACCCTTAGCAATGCTAATGAAAAGGAGAGAGAAAACCCAAATTACTAAAATTCATGATGAAAAAGGAAATATCATGACAGACACTACTGAAATACACAGGATAATTGGGAACTATTTTGAAAATCCATACTCCAGTAAAATAGAAAACCCTGAAGACATCAACAAATTTCTAGAGGCATATGACCTACCCAAAGAGAATCAGGAGGTCATACACAAATTAAAAAGATCAATTTCAAGCAAGGAAATAGAATATGCCATCAAGAGCCTGCCAACCAAGAAAAGCCCAGGACCAGATGGATTCTCAGCTGAGTTCTACAAGACTTACAATGAAGAATTAATACCAATACTCCTCAAACTATTTCATGAAATAGAAAAGGAGGGAATCCTTCCAAACTCATTCTATGAGGCAAGTATCACCCTGATATCAAAATTAGACAGAGACACATCAAAGAAAGCAAATTTCAGACCAATATCCCTGATGAACATAGATGCAAAAATTCTCAATAAAAATTTGGCAAATTGCATATAAAAACATATTAAAAGACCAAGTGGGGTTCATTCCAGGGATGCAAGATTGGTTCATCTTTCATGGAAATCAATTGATGTAAACCATCACATCAATAGATTTAAAGATAAAAATCATATGATTTTATCAATTGATTCAGAGAAAGCATTTGACAAAATATAGCACCCTTTCATGTTCAAACCACTGGAAATACTAGGGATAGTAGGAACATACCTCAACTTTGTAAAAGCTATCTACGATAAACCCAAGGCCAACATCATCCTAAGTGGAGAAAAATTGGAAGCATTCTCTCTAAAAACAGGAACAAGACAGGGATGCCCTCTTTCACCACAGCTATTCAACATAATCCTTGAAACACTAGCCATAGCAAGTAGACGGATGAAAGGAGTTAAAGGGATACGAATAGGAAAAGAAGAATTCAATCATTATTGGCCTACGACATGTATACTTAGAGGATCCAAAACATTCTACCAGAAAACTTTTAGAACTAATAAATGAATTCGGTAAAGTAGCAAGATATAAAATCAACACCCACAAATCAATTGCATTTCTATACATCAGTGATAAACCCTCTGAAAGAGAAATTAGAAAAACTATCCCATTCACAATAGCCTCAAAAAAAAATAAAATACTTGGGAATCAATTTAACAAAAGAGGCGAAAGACCTCTACAATGCAAACTACAAGACACTGAAGAAAGAAATTGAAGAAGACCTTAGAAGATGGAAAATTCTCCCATGCTCCTGGATAGGCAGAATCAATATTGTCAAAATGGCCATACTTCCCAAAGCGATATATAGATTCAATGCAATCCCAATTAAAATCCCAACGTCATTCCTTATAGAAATAGAAAAGGCAATCATGAAATTCATTTGGAAGAATAAGATACCCAGAATAGCCAAAGCAATCCTCAGCAAGAAGAGTGAAGCAGGAGGCATTACAATACCAGACCTTAAATTATACTACAAAGCTATAGTAACAAAAACGGCATGGTACTGGCACCAAAATAGACATGTAGACCAATAGTATAGAATAGAAGAGACAAACCTACTTAAATATGTTTATCTTATACTAGACAAAGGAGCCAAACACGTACACTGGAGAAATGATAGCCTTTTCAACAAATGGTGTTGGGGAAACTGGAAATCCATATGCAGCAAAATGAAACTTAACCTCTATATCTCAACATGCACAAAAATTCAACTCAAAGTGGATCAAGGACCTGGGAATTAGACCAGAGACTTTCCACCTAATAGAAGAAAAAGTGTGCCCAAATCTTCATCATGTCGGATTAGGACCTTACTTCCTTAACAATACTCCTATAGCGCAAGAAGTAAAATCAAGAATCAATAAATGAAATGGATTCAAACTCAAAAGCTTCTCAGCAAAAGAAACAATCAATGAAGTGAACAGACAGCCGACATTCTGGGAACAAATTTTTGCCACACACACATCTGATAGAGCACTAATCTCCAGGATATATAAAGAACTCAAAAAACTTAACACCGAAAAAACAAATAGCCCAATAAATAAATGGGCTAATGAGCTGAACAGACACTTCTCAGAAGAAGATATACAATTATTCAACAGATATATGAAAAAATGTTCAACATCTCTAGCAATTAGAGAAATGCCAATCAAAACTACTTTAAGATTTCATCTCAAGCCAGTCAGAATGGCAATTATCAAGAATACAAACAACAATAAGTGTTGGCAAGGATGCGGGGAGGGGGGCACACTCATACATTGCTGGTGGGACTACAAATTGGTACAATCAATCTAGAAAGCAGTATGCGGATTCCTTAGAAAACTTGGAATGGAACCACAAATTTGATCCAGCTATTCCACTCCTCAGCCTATACCCAAAGGACTTAAAAACAGCATACTGCAGTGACACAGCCACTTCGATGTTTATAGCAGCTCAATTCACAATAGCTAAACTGTGGAACCAACCTAAATGCCCTTCGATAGATGAATGAATAAAGAAACTGTTGTATATATACACAATGGAGTATTACTCAGCAATAAAAGAGAATAAAATTATGGCATTTGCAGATAAATGAATGGCTGAATATCATGCTAAGTGAAGTAAGCCAATCCCAGACAACCAAATGCTGAATGTTCTCTCTGATAAATGGATGCTAATCTATAATGAGGGAGGAGACATGGGAAGAATGCAGGAACTTTGGTCACAGGGAAGGGAGTGGGGAGGGAGTATGGGGGCAGTAAAGATGGTGGAATAAGATGGACATCATAGCCCTAGCTTTATGTATGACTGCGTGTATGATGTGATTCTACATCACGTACAACCAGAGAAATGAAAAGTTTGCTCCATCTGTGTACAATGAATCAAAATGTATTCTGCTATCATGTATACCTAAGTAAAACAAATAAATTTTTTTAAAAAAGAAAAGAAAAGGAGTACAATGTTCCACACACTTTACTGGTGCTTATAAAGAACAACCCTCAAAGCAGTGCTACTACCTTCATAGCCAGTGAGAAGCAGATGCATTCAAGGGTACAGAGTGTAGTTTGGTTCCATTCTTCCAGGGAAAGGGCCTGATGAAGAGCAGAGATGGGTGATAACCTTGGATCTCTCATATGCTCTGTGGTACAGTTCCAGGAAAATATTCAGTATGTTCACTTTCAACCTAGTGCTTTCTACATGGAAGCTGAGACCTCTTCAGCTGGATACCACTCCACAATAGCCACCTCAGCTATCTCAGGGTCCCCGCTAGCAGCCCAGAAAACAGAGAGTAAGTAGTCACCATGTTTTATGTGGACCATGCAGTGCTGTGGAAGTGTGGAGGTGGAATAGGGTCCAGAGGCAAACAGAAGCAGGTCAGGCAGGAAATGGAAGCAGGTTATTCTGTCTGTTATGGCTGTTTTTCAATGTCTTCAGAAGAAGAAACATGTACAAGAGACCACAACACATGTGATGCTGTCTTTCATTGAATCACAGTGATGGTCTGACTATGAAAAGCTATAAAAATTTAAAAATACATTCATCAAACAAAATTCTGAAAAAGCATCCAGAAACTACATATTTTAATAAAGTTATTGTTCCTTGAACTCTTCACATTTCTTTCATTCTAAATTGCCTTATTGGTTCACTGATCACATCTCTTTCCTCTATTGGCTTTTTTCATGTTTTTATAGATCTGTTCCTTTGTACCCTAATATTAGCTGAATAGAGGTTGAAACTTTTGAAGAAAAAGCAGGATTTTGCTGTTGTCTAATATATAACTCGGTTTATACTTCCAAATAGAGCTATTCATTCTTTATGTTTGCCCCTAATTCACACCTAATTCTAACTCAAACTGCAGCCGAAAGCTGATGAGCCTATGTCAAGGCCTGTCCTTAATGATGAAGTAGTAAGAAGCTCAAAAAAGAAATTTGTCAGTTGCCCTGTGACTGATTCCAAATCACCCCAGTGGCATGAACCTGTTTACCCAAACTTCTTTTGTCTGAGTCCTAACTGTGAGTCCAATTGTTCTACTACAGTTAGCTACTATTTTAAACCAGTTTCTTACAAAGATTTTACCTGATCAGACACAGGAGGTTATAGTGAAAAGATGAAGATCTGAGGTAGTGTTCACGGTAAGTATGAAATTCCAGATGCAACATCCCATTTCCATTTATAGGTAAAAACAGGAGCCAGGGGCACAGACAAGGGAAGGAAAGGAGTGAGGAAGCGGGGAGGGAAGGAGTTTGGGTGGAAGAGAAGGAAGGGAAAGGCAGTTTTTAGCAGCATTTTAAAATCCTTAAGATAGTGATATTTTCTACTGAAATTAATCCAATAGGTTTAAAATGCAGAGAGAGAGTAAATAAAAGGGTCCTGTGGTCTCTGAGCAAAAGGTGCAATATTTTGAGTACTGCCTTCTAGCAGATCAAAGACAAAGAGAGGGATGATGATTCAGTCAAAGTTAAGGAAAAATTTAGGATGTGTTCCTTGAGAATTAGATTTGATTACTAATTCTACAAAAAGAAAACAGTGTCAGCCTCTATGAGAACTCAGGGAAAACAATAAGAAATCATACTATTGACTTCATTTTAAAGTGTTTTTTAAGGTATGCCTTAATGATAAGAAAAAACAAAAAGAGGAAGGAAGGGAGAAAGGGAGGGAATAAGCCAGAAAAGAAGAGAGGGAGGGAAGAAAGGAAAAATTTCAGTTCTGTGACTTGGATTAATTACAACTACATTATAGAGAAATTATTGATTACTGACTAATGTCCTGAGTTATGAAGAGAACAACACTGCCTCCCCATAATAACTCAGATGCACAACTAATTGAATACGACATCTCCACAAATCTCCAGTTGTAAAACACCCAACTCCAGACTATACCTGTCTATCTCCTCAGAGAAGAGTCCTAGAATCACAGGAGGTAGAAAAAGACTTCACATGACAAAATCAGAAGGAAAGAAAAACAGGAGTTCCTACTGTTTACACAGCCTTTTTGTCTTCTCATTTCACTGTTTCAAAAGTTATGGTGCCAGCTTGACAAAATCATGGAGAGAGCAGAGAGCCTGGCTGCCAGCACACACCAAGAAATGTGGCCACCATCCTGTCTGTTGGCTCACAGATCCCTGTAGAGTCTGGAGAGTGGTAGTATAATTCATCATGGCTTGGACCCTCTTTCACTTTTCCTGGAAATTATCCATGCCCTATTCAAAGGCAGAGGCCATTCATTAAAGTCAGAATGCCTTTTACAGATTTACTATTTCTGTTTTCCAGATGCCACACTGTTAAAATACAATTCAATTGAAAATACTCTTTAAATTTAAAATGCATCTACTTGAACTATTGTGAAATCCGTTCTCATCACTTTGGAAATAATACAAGACAGACAGGTTCTTCAAAGCCACGGAAAGGAAATTTTCTTTTTTGTCTTCCTCTCAATTGACAGCAGAACGTTAACCAAATGTGGGTCCCTTCACAGTTCAGGGCCCTTTGCAGGTACATGGTTTTCATGCCAGTGAAGCCTGCCCTTATTACAAGTAAAAATGCTGAATATGCCACAGCTTTCTTCCTATAATTATAAAAAATCCATAGTCACTCAACCAAAATAAAGACTGCTTTGAACCACTGTACCAGTGTCAAAAACCAGAGTTGAAACAAATGAACCCTACAGTTCATTCATTCCTTATATAAGTTCCATAATTTTAGTAAATTTTTGCATTAATAGTGTTTATACCATCTTTTGCATTCTAAATATAGACATATATGTTAATAATTAATATTACATGACTTAGGTTCTGATTTTTATATTATAAGCAATGCATATCAAAACAGTTATGCCATCAACCACATAAAGTCCTGTGTGAGTTGTAAAATGGATATAGTTTACTCAAAGATGTTCATGCTTTCAAACCAAAGGAAACTGAGATTGTAATATAGCAGTTTAATAATAGCATGAGATACTACTGTGTTTACTTTCACCTTTTCAATTACTTATAGACAAACTGGTTGTAATGTTGGCATTTGCCCTGTCACATTGTACCAAATTGGTTATTAGTTTCATGACTTTGTGTAGTTTCTGAAAAGTAGAACTTTGAAATTTTGTCCTTGAAACCTCATGTCTGCAGTAAACAAATCAAATAAACACTAGCTAAAAAGTTTATCTTATTACCATTTAACATAGTTGTCTATATCACAAAATTTCAATGTATCTTTTTTAATATTTAAATGTTTATACTGTAAAATTTTTTATGAAGATAATGTTTCATTTCCTACCCAGTAAGACAAAAATTTCATTAGTTATCATCAATCACACCTCAAGCGCCTCAACAGTATAGGCAAATTACCTTCACAGAAATTCCTAACGAAAATTTAAATCTTTATTTTTTCATAAAAATGTTTTTGCTTATCTGTTAGACTGTATTGGCTCTAAGTCACAATATCTAATTGCCTTCCAGATATATATAACTCCATTCCTTCAAAACAAATCTCCATTTCTAACTGCTTGCAATATAGAACATTTCTTTTTAACTGTTGAGCTTTGGAAGACATTGTATCAAGTATTCTAGAAGGTTTTTACACTTCCATATTCCAGGAAAGTCAGAATATACAACAAATACAAAAATAAGCCCACAGCTGATTGGCTTACATCTGGTGATACTTCAAATAAGGCACATTCCTGCAAAATATCTGTATATTTGAATTTAATTTTTTTTTTTATTTTTTTTGGTACCGGGGATTGAGCTCAGGGGTACCTCGACCACTGAGCCACATCCCCAGCCCTATTTTGTGTTTTTATGTAGAGACAGGGTCTCACTGAGTTGCTTAGCGCCTCGCTGTTGCTGAGGCTGGCTTTGAACTCACGATTCTCCTGTCTCAGCCTCCCTAAGTGCTGGGATTACAGGCTTGAGCCACCGCGCCCGGCTTATATTTGAATTTAAAACAAAGTAAATCTCCTTATATAGTACTATTTATGTTAATTTTAAAAAACTGTAACCACATAAATTTAGTTCTCATTTTAAAATACTTGCTTTACTATGAAAAATATTCCTTGAATATTTTAAGATTCTTCTATATTGAAAACGGAAGATGCAAATACTGACAAATATTTTAAAAAGGTCTTTTTTACATAAGTTGCTTTGTGGGTTTGCTACAATGCCCAAATATCCCTCAATTGTTTTCTTCTACACTGAAAAGCATTTTTAAATGTAAACATTAATAGAAAAGATTATTAAAATTCTTTTAATAATATAAGTATGAAGCAGGGCTGCCAACTCTGCCAACTATTATCATTCTGAAATAGCAATAATCAAAACAGTATGTCACTAGCACAAAAATAACTGTGATGATCAATGGAATACAGACAAAGTGCCTGACCAAAACTTTATAACTTAACATAAGCATCACCTGGAAGTAACAGAAAGAATATTAATAAGAATAATTAATTAGCAATTTGTGGAAAAATTCACTTAGATATAAGCTACACACCCTACATCAATCTAAATGTCTAATACTGTTGATTAAGTTAAAATGCATAACAGAAATTTTCATTAAGTATAGATCATTAGAAGAATGATCCAACTGTAGTAAATACCCAATTTATTCAAATCAAGTACCTCCAAAATAAGGGGACAAGGATAAATAGTTTACATTAGAAGAATATGAATCTACTTAGAAATTCATATAAGTGTCAATTGTGATATAGAAGAAAAACAAATTAATCTTGGGGTAGCACTTTTTCCTTTTATTTTGAAAAGTTAATTGATGGTAATATTAGAACACAGTGATAATAAACTTCAGGTCAAACTAGTTTACACATATTCTGCTAAAGCTGTCTTTATCTAGTTCTTATAAAAGGTAAATTAAGTCATTCTGAAAAATTGTAGATTTATTTCTACCATTTCTCCAAAATTTTGGAACATTCATGCAAGGAAATAATTTAGCTTCATAAAAATTTATATGTATAAAACTTTATCACAGCAACATAATAAATGTCAGATATATATGTATATACATATATATATATATATACATACATATATTTGGTTTAATGGTGGAATAATGCTTAAATTAATCATGTTGCATCCATTTCTGCCTTAATAATATTCCTAAGGACTTTCTAGGAAATTGGCAACATGGTTATAATGTTCAAATTGAAAAATAAGCATAGGAGAATCTCTAGAAAGTGCCATCAAACTGTTTTGTAATAAATATTACAAATAATAATAAATATTTCACTGTACTTGTCATTATAATCTTAGTTAAGAAGCAGCAGAGCTATTCTCACCTATTAGGTTTAGGCACTAAGATATTTAAATGGTCCAGCTTTGGGAGACCTGATTTAACAGGCAGAGATTACAGCTCAGTGGTAGAGCATATGTGTGGCAGGCCCAAAGCACTGGGATCAATCCTAAGTCAATCCCAGGTTTTTATACACATAATCATATCTATAAGCTTACTAATTAGGATATAAAAGACTGCACTAATTTTTAAGAAAATCTCCCCAATATATAATGGTTAGAAAACAAAAGTTTATTTTTCAGTCCACCAATTCCTGAGGTGGGATTTATAATTGAAAGTATAAATAACTGTAAGTACAGTCACATATATGGATTTATACAAACATAAATATAATTATATAAAAATAAGAGTATTTGTTCCCCACATTGGTTATTTTTCGTGGAAGAATTTTAGGCAATTAAATTTTGTTTGTTTATTTGCATTTCCTACGATATTTAAGCCATTCCTATATAAAAATAAATAAAATTAGAAAATTAAAACATTTCAAACCATTGCAAAAACTTATTATAACATGTTAACATCAAGCACACTATACAGTTGTAAATTCACCATGATTACAAATATATATATATACACATACACACACATACAAACACACTCATAAAAATTATAATCTGTATAAACATATAGTTATGTTGTTTTTGTTAATATGAATGATTTTCCTTATTTTAAAATATTATGCTATTTTAACAATTTTCAAGAGAGGTATTTAATGAGATATAAAAATGTTCTTTCAAATCTAAGTGCAATGCATTGTAGAAGCCCTGAAGGGCTGAATAAGTATTCTTAGGGAAAGAACTGGGTTTTTTAAAAAAAAATTCTTTAGATTAAATAAGGGAAATGCTTTCTTGGCTGTCTCTTGTGAAAGTTGAGAAAACCTGACTGTTGACATTGAAGTGTAGGTTGAATGATTCCCCACACACACACAGATTTGCCTAAATCCTAATTCCTGGACAACGTGAACATTACCTGGGGGTGAGGGTGCAGATAAGTTGAGGGTCTTTAGAGGAATCATCCTGGATCACCTCAGTGGGCCCTAAATGCAATGAAATGTCCTTCTAAGAGATGAAAGAGGAAAAGAATGGAGAAGAGGCCATGTGAAGACAGAGGCAGAAATCAGCAATGAAGTCACAAGACAAGGGCACCAAAGAATGTCTGGAACCATAGGAGCTAGGAACAGGCAAGGAAAGCAATCTTCCCTGGAGCCTCTGAAAAAAGCACAGGCTTGCTGACACCTTGATTTCTGATTTCTGGCTTCTAGCACTGTGAAGAATACAATTCTACTACTACTTTAAGCTGCTCAGTTCATAGTAAGTTGTTTGGGTAGTCATGGAATATTGATTCAGAGTGGTTACACAAAATGAAATAAATTACTCCTTGTAATAAATGACCAATACTTTAGAATATTTCCCAATCACTGAAGAAAATGCTTGAAGTCTCTGATGGGGAGAAGAGGCACAGAAACCAGTCTAGAGGGAGAAAAGAAACTGGCACCACTGGCTAGCAGGCCCAAGGAACGTATGACCAAGACATTGTAAAATGGAGTGACTTATTTTACCTTTAGTTTATCTGTTCTGTGCTACATGTTTAATATCTGTTATGATTTGGATATGAGATGTCTTCCAAAAGCTTATGTGTGAGACAATGCAAGAAAGTTTAGAGGAGAAATAATTGGGTTATGAGAGCCTTTATGTAATCAGTGCATTGATCTTCTGATAGGAATTAACTAGGTGGTAACTGTAGGCAGATAGGGTGTGGATGGAGGAGGTGGGTCCCTGGAGTTTTACCTTCGAGGTATGTATTTGATATGTGCCACGTGGTGTCTGTCTCTGCTTTCTGATCATGTGAGCTGCTTTACTCCCCTGCATGATGTTCTGTCTCACCTGGAGCCTCAAGGAATAGAACCGGCTTTCTATGGACTGAGACCTCTGAAATCATGAGCCCCTAAATAAAACTTTTCCTCCCCCAAAATTGTTCTTGTTGGGTCTTTAAGTCACAGCAGTGAAAAAGCTGAATAAAACAATATCCATCCTCAGTCCCCCATTCTTCATAAGGTTCAGCCTTCAAAGAATGGTGCTTCAGGGATTGGATAACCAGAGTCTGTTCCATGCCTGGGAGAGACAAGATGAAAAGGAAAATTCAGTGTAGAGAAGGCAAGAAACAGTAAAAGAGACTAGAATTCAGACATAACATGAAATAGTACGCAGCGGTGATCAGGAGAAGTAAACATCTGAAGGGGTTTGGAGGATGCAGGAGACAGAGTTACCCTAGGTGCCTTTGAATAGCAGAGAGGAGTGACTCCAAAGATTCCTGGACTTGGCCACACACAAGCAATAAAGATTTGGATTAGATTAGAGAAGAGATCAGTTTTAGCCAGAGTAAAATCTCAAGTTCATTTTGAAATCAGCTATTCTGGGCCACATCTCTGAACTTTTTCTTTTTCTTCATCCTCCATTCCAAATGATACGGATTTTCCTTACTGTGCAAAAAATTGGAATTGCTAAGTTATATCAGAGTCCACACTAAGGATTTGCTACTCCATCCACCACAGGGTTGATGCTCTGAACAAACTATCAAAATAGAGATTATGAGGACTCAAAGCGAGGAAAGCAATCAATTGAAAGCAATGTATTTAAAACATCAAAGAAAGTTTTAAAAGGAGAGATAAAGCAGGAAAATAAGAAAAGCTTGTGGAAAATGGACATGAGGTAAAAAGATACATTTATAGTGGAATAAAATAGTGATGAATGCGATAACAATCAAATAAATAATGAGAGGAAGGAATGGGATTGAATTTAGTAGGAAAAAGAAGTAGACTTTAAGTCATACTATAAACATACATTTGGTATAATTTATTGATGATCATCCAGTTGCTCTATAAGAGTTTCTTTGTGCTTTTCTAATTCCCCTTCAATCAGTTCACTGCTAGAATTATACCAGTTACCAGAATCCTTTCCAGTCTTTTTCTTAAATTATTTGTGTTTTGATTCTGACCTTTGTCTAGCTCTTTTTCACTTTCCCAGTCTTAATCATTTTTATTCTTTTCTCGCTCAGCATCTGATTTTAGAGAGTCAAATTTATGACTCCTCTTCTTGTTTTTCTTCTAGAGAATACCCTTTACATGCTAACATATGAAGGTTGCCAATGTAATTTATACTATTTTCCTTCAGTGCAGGAGATTTTTTTAAATAAGGAAATTTTAGCGCAGACTTTGGTGTTATTGAAGTATTATCTTTGTTCTTTTAATTTGAACACTGAGATGTCCTATTTCAAGTTGAGACATAGAAGAAAAGTTTACCCTTTATTATCTTAATGAGTTTGGAAGTGAAAATGATCAAGACAACTCTTTTCCTATCCTATCCCATGTTTTAATTAAATCTAGTGTTCCCTACTTAAAGACTCAAAAAAAAAGGTAAACTGTTTCTCATATCCTTTCTGCACCATCATTTTTCTGCTATGAAATATGACATGACTTTGTAGAAAATGAGAATCATTGTCTTTGAGAAAATGTTAAATTGAAACACTTGCTTGCAATTAGTCTCTTGTATATTAGTTAAAACACCTAACTCTGGCAACACAATTGCCTAGACTTAATTTTCAGAGGTCTCATTTTAACAATAGATAAGATTGCTAATCATGTGCAGCAAGTCAATAGCAAAATCTTTAAAACATGCATATGATACTGGGAGACATACTAGTGATGTTTCCACAAGAGAATTTAGAATCTGTAAAAGATTGTTTTAATTACTTCCATGACTGATGATTTTTAAGAGTATATCTATCAAAATGTTTTGAATGTTCTATTTAAATAAAAAGTTATTGATGCTTAAAAAAAGTAGTAAAGAAGGAAGGAAGAAAACTTTGAATATAGAACACCATATCAACATAATAAGGCAGTTTATATTAAACATTAACATTTTTAGAGCATATATGAAGTCAAATTTCCAGCTTTTAATGAGAGCTATAGTTAATTTAAGTTTTAATTCAAGTAATGCCTTCCAAAGACCATAAAATTTTGTAGTCAATCAGATTTTATAATACTTCAGAAGAAGTTAGGGTAGCTTGGAAATGCATTAATTCTCTTTGACATTTAGATTTTGTTATAAAATCAATTGTTTGCTAAATAACTCCATGATCTAAAGGGATCATTTATTTCCTAAAGTGAACATTCACTCTTAGGTAGCATTTTTCATATTAGGAGACTCTAGTTTAGGTTTTGTGGAGAAAAGCCAAGGATGACACAGCACTTTAGTGCTTCTATTTTGAATAAATTATTACCATTTTCTGGTTTCAGCATTAATATTTTTATTTATGTAAATTAATATAAACTCTGAAGAAAAACTATCCAGTGTTATGAAATTTGAAAAATGTGACTTTGGGAAACTTATTGTCATCCATTTTAGTTTTATAGGAAAGAAGTTCTTTTCAAAAAGATGAAATGTGAAGGTGATGAATATGTAATAATGTTTTCATACACTTACCAATTTAATGTGTTTGCATTAATATTTAATACATCAATCTTTTCAAGAAGAACATGTTCTGCATTTCAATGTATCTTTTCTTTTTCATTAAATTGACCTATTTCTAAAATCCCCAGAGATAGTTTTATTATTCGGTGGACATTTCCAAGACAATGATCAAACCTCCTTATTTTGTGACTGCATAAGAAAATGTAATTTTTATTTACACTCTATGCAATATCATCATTATACATATGTATATGTGATTTAGAAGAGTAAAACCTGATTTTGTTTGATTTGGCAACGTAAGAAATTATAAAAAGTATTATTTGAATCAAAGATTAAGAATGAAGCAAATAGGTTAATATTATCTTAAAACAAAGTAAGAATGTTTTTGGCCAGGTTTGAGATAGTTGCATAAAGCATGTGAATTTTCATCATGGAATATTGCCTCCACTCAAATTATTCTCATTTTAATATTCTGTTCAGCTAAACACAATTCCTCATTAAGTTGTTCTCCCTAAATCTAATTCAATTCAATTGCTTTTCCAATGTTCTTTCTAAAGTCATACATATGCCCAATTACTCCATACCTAGTCCCTTGCAATGGCACCTTGAATCTGATTCTTTACATGTGCTCTTTGAGGTGATAGTCTATATGCATGTGCTGACTGCATTATAGACCACCAAACTTACTCCTCATGTCACTATTCTTTTTTTCATTTTTCTCCATGAATATATACAGGGGCATATAATTTTGAAACAATGTTTAAATTATTTATAAAACAAAACTACAAACCAGGTATCAACTACTGAGGATCTGTCCTTATCTTCTAAAGAGGCAACCCTCTTTTGGTTTTCAACATTTCTGCAAGACTTCAAGTTCTAGCAAAACCCAGGCAACCCTCCCAGGACTCTGGATAGACAGGTGAGCATGAAGTTTTCCTATGGAGAAAGCACAGGTATAACAAGAGCCGAACCCCTCTGAGAGTGGCAAGTATACATACCATCTTCTTCGACAGAGAAAAAATTGGCAGTTGGAGAGTTGATAAGCATTCACTTATTTCAGAATTCCCTAGCAAAATTTTCACTTAGTACTTGTGGAATTTGAAGACACAAGCAGTTCATATGTAGAATATAAGCTCCTCTGGGACAGAGATTTGTCTAATTTACTATTCCTCTGTGGTTAGGAAAAAGAAAAGTCTAAGTCTCCGGCATGCTAAGTACCAATACTTAATTGCAAAATAAGTGAATCATAGAAGGACAATAATTTTAAAAAGAAAAAGTGATCAATTTTGTGATATGCCATTTATAAGACTGAACAAAGAAATGATCTCTCCATGGGTGAAGCAGATTGGGAATGGGCAGACTTAGATCCAGAGCACATTTAGCAAAACTCTAGGGTCTTGATTTTCTCTGAGAATATATCACAAACAACAGTCTCCTATTCGCCTATACTCTGGAAGCATTTTTTTCCTACCATTCTATTCAACAAATACTCCAATGTGAAATCAGAAGAAAACACACATAATAGGGAAGTTCCTCAAAATGTTAGAAACAAAACTGCTACATGATCCAATAATCCCAAAATAGTTAAAATCAGGATCTTGAAGAGATACCTGCATCCCCATGTTCACTGCAGCATTATTCACACTAGCCAAGACAGGGAAGTAACTCAACTGCTCATCTACAGATGAATGGAAGAAGAAAATGCCATATGCATCTGTTCGATATGTAGTGTCAATCATTTCACTCTAACTTAAGTATGATATTCTCCACAGACAGATCCACTTTTACCTGGAACTAAGGGTGAGATGGGTTTATCCACAATCACCTATGCTTTTTAATAATAAAATTAACAATTTCTAATCTAACTACATACCATCATCCTTTCCTCATATACCTTCATTCAATCCATCAAAACAGATTTTAAACTTATCACAGGACACTATATCTTGCAATTCTTTTATATGTAAAACATTTGAAATATATATGTTTTCATAGGAAAAATATGTTTGGTATGTGACGTCAACCTTAGACAAATGCATGACAACCTAATAATTCAGACAATATTTGGGATATTGAATGTTCTGAGGAAAGTCTTGAGGTGTTTTTTTTTTTTTTTTGCTTTGTTTTATTTTAGAGTGTTCTCTTTAAAATATATATGCCCTCAGCCATCCTATTTTTTAAGAGTTGTTCAGCCCTCACCCTGTGTTCCTTCTCTGGAACCTTCCACATTAGCCTCTAACCACCACTGAGCCCTCTGCACTCAAAGAACAACTTCAAACTTTATCTCACTGTTTATTTCCTTCTAATTCCACTTAAAGGAATAGGGTCTAATAGTAATTGTTGTCCTAACTACCATAACGTAGAAGGAAAAATTTTATACTAGAAGAAAACTTTTCTTTGGGTGTATTATATTAACCCATAAATTTCTATACTCAGATATTATACTCTATTTTCTCCCCTGTTAGAATAAATGAGCTGTCAATTCTCTTATCCAAACTCAGGTATTCTTCTCATTCAGTTGACACCATCTACTATTGTCTGCTCAAAGACATAACTCCTGCAGATATCCCCTTTCTTTCTCTTGCATCACTGTGTGTAATATTGACATGCCCTGGCGCTTTATCCTTGTTCTTTTCTCTTGATCTTCTGTCCACTCCCTAGGTGATCGTGACTCATGACTTCAAATATTTGACAATCTCATGAAAAATTTCTAACATCTCTAAGCCAAGCCTTACTCCTAAACTCTAAATGAATATATTCAGTTTGCTTACCTAGCACTAGACCCACATGAATTAGGGACCTCTTTAATTCCTTATATTCAAAATCGAACTCTTGATCTCCCACTTATCTTTCTCACATTCCCATGGCTCAGTAAATGGCAATTTCACTTTTTTTAAATTGCTCAGATCAAAACATTTTAAGGCATAATTGAATTCTCTCTTTTACTCACAACTACATACAACTAACTACAAATACTCTTAACTTTCTCTTCAAGGATATCTAGAATCTCCAAGTTCTGGATCATTGAATTATAATTCCTCCACAGCTACCATATTGGTCCCTCCACTCTGTGGACTTGCTTCTTCCACCCCTGTCTCTGTGTAGTCAGGTACAATAACATAGTTGTTCTTTTAAGTCAGAGTGTCATGTTCAAGAGCACATCTTGTCCTCTCTAATGTCTAGAACTCATGTTCTCTTTGCCTCTCCTTTCCACAGATCAACTTTGCAGGTGCCTTCACTTTAATTTTCTGTTAACTTATCATAGAGGACAGATATAGGATAAAATATTGATATGATAATTAATTATGCTAACAATAGTATAGAATGTTAATAAGATTAGGGTATGAATAATAGTAAATGCATAACAATTTTTTGTAAGTATGTATAGGTATGCAAACATAAATTTAATATATAATTGAAATCTAGTAGATTCCAAACCACAATAAGAATCTTTCAAGTAAGTACTAAAAGGTAAACTCTAATAGCTAATGCTTACTAAATGCTAGATTTTTGGACTATATTGATTCACTTTATCATCAAAATAGCCGTAAGGAGTAGGTAGTCTTACCCCCATTTTGCAGATGGGACACTGAGGTAAAAAGAAGTAACTTACCTCAAATCACATAAGCAGTAAGAGCTATGATTTGAATCTAAATGATGCCTCCAGAAAAATGTCCTTGGCTCTTAACTATTACTTAATTAGTTTTAAAACTTATTGTTTTTTTAAACAAAGTACAAATCCTTTAGAAAAAAAACAAAAGTGGCCCCAATATATTGTAAAATGATATTATAAGAGTAAAGGCTAGTATGTTTGGCACAATTCTAAAATGGCCTCATGAGTCCCACCTACTGGTGTGTAAACCACTCTGTACAAACCTCTCCGTTGTGTTCAGGGAAAGTTTTATAAACATGATGGTATAGTCACTCCTGTGATTAGGTTATGATTCCTGGCACAGTTGACCTTAAGAAAGTGAGATTGTTTTCATCAGGTCTATTCTAATCAGGTGAGTCTTCTCTGTAGAGACAAGATTCTAATTTGAGAGTAAGTATTTGATACAACCAAGGGAGCTATGTGGTGGTCACCTAAAATCATCTTCTAAGAGATGATGGTGACTCCATAGAAGACACCTCTAGGAGCACTCTCTGGCCCTCAACCCTTCCCCTCCTTCTTTCTCCATTCTATGTGGATGAAAGGCACTGCCTAGGAGCAGTGCCCCTTTGTTTGTAACTTTGGTCCACGATTGGTCCAGGACTGTATATAAGCTTTTGCACTCTCTGGAATAAACAGTGCTTCTTCGTCTCACTCAGGCAGAACAGTTTACCTACCCTGGAGTCTGGGTGGAGTGATGCCGTGCACCATCACCCCAAAACTTTGTCCCATGATACCCCACTTTGTCCTTCCCTGAGGACCCCCTTTTTCATCTCTTGGGACCCCAACTCATTGAGCAGACCCATGAGGCATGACTTAAAGCAATAGACACCCATCAAAGAACTGAATTCAGCCAACAATTTAAATAAGTTAGAGAAGCACTCTGAACCTCAGATGAAAATATAGCCCGCTGAGCACCTCAACAGAGAATCTATTAACTCTGTTCCTTGAACATATAGAAATGAGAGATCATAAATTGGCAATGTCTTAAGCTATTATGTTTACAGTAATTTGTTATTTAGTGATAAAAAAAAATACAACCCATCTCAGTTATATCAATAGATACAATTCATTTAAATTCATTCAGAAAATGAAATAAATTTGTCTGATTTGTTTAATGATTAAAGAAATATATTCTACCTAGAAGAGATAAATCTAAAACAAAATGATACAAAAATGTTAAAATAAATAAAAATGTGCTAAATAAAACCAAGAATAAAAAGTAGAACTATCAATATTAACAGTAGATTGGGGGAAAATTACAGAGATAACAAGGATTATTCATATTGACCAAAAGGTTGTAATCTACAATGTGTGTCAAGATGACTGGGCTAAGAAGTGCTCAAATATCTCTATGAAACATTATTTTGCAGTCTATCTGTAAAGGTGTTCACAGAAGAGATTAGCCTTTGAATTCATAGACTGAGTAAAGAAGATGCCCTTACCAGTGAGGGTAGGCAACACTACATGGTGGAAGAAGATCAAACTTCCCATCTCTGAACTGAGACATCCATCTTCTCCTGTGCTTAGACATCAGTGTTCCTCATTCTCAGATTTTGAACTCAGACCAGGACTAATGCTATCACTACCCACTACCTCATTCGTCTCTGACTAAATTATATCACTGGCTTTCCTGGTTCTCCTATAAGCAGTGAGACTTCTGTAATCATGTGAATCAATTCAGGTAATAAATCTCCTCTAAACTCTTTCAGGGAGAAAGGGAAAGAGAAAGATGAAGGGAGAGAGAGAAAATCAACACAATATATGATATATATGTATTTTTTTTCTCTTTATTCTCTGGAGAACCATGACAAACACAAACTATAACAAGCATTCATTTCTATCACATAACTCTCTGTGTACTTTCTAAAAAATTAATGACATTGAACATTTGAAGATTTAATTAGATACTTCTAAGATAAAGATTTGGAGACATATTTTTAAATGCCAATATTTAAATATGCTAAAATTGCATTCTCTATGATGAAATTTGGATGAAAAATTTTGGACAGCAACCTTAAACATGCATGAGGAAAAGTAGTTTTCACAATTTATTTGAAGATGTTTAAAGATATTACCCCAGAGTAAGAGGCTTTGGATTTTAGATTTCCTGATACACAATAATTTCTTCTTATTAACCAAGAGCCTCTTTCATTGGTTTTATAATGGGACTATCCCTTCCAACTTGTTGCAATTAATAAAGCAATATTTATATCTGAATAGTCCAGTACTTGGTTTAGTTACCTTCTTCAGTTCTTCTATTACTGCTAGTATTGTGCCTAACTTGTAGTGCTACTCAGAAAATTTATTGATTTCATTTCAAATAATCAGATTTACCATAATAATACACACACACACACACACACACACACACACTCAGACCACACGTTTCTTGTGATAACAAGAAGTAATCCGGTCTCTGACCCATATCTGAAAATGTGGATATCATTAAAATACACTGATTTTCTTTTTCAACTAGTTTATTTCCCACTTAGATGAATTATATTATTATAAAGACAATTTCTGAATTTCACCTGTACTTTCCATATAAGGTATGTCATTACAAATAGTAAAAATTTATATTTTACAATAAAAGAAATGGTACTTCTTCAGGAAGTACCAGGCTCACTTTTCTCCCAGGAACAACATATTATTTTATGATTAATAAATATTTCAATCCAGAATATTTTGTGTGTGCCTAATAGGGAAATCAAAATAATCAACATTTTTTTGCATTTGGCAGTGAGGTTAGAGTTCACTTGAGACTGCTGAATATCTTGTGCCAATAACATTTAAATAAATATGAGCAAAGCAAGAGAAACCTTTATCAGAAATATGAACAAATTTTAGGTTTTAATAGGTCCTTAAGACTCACAAACTGGTGATAAGAGGCAGTACATGTTTCTTTGGATTTTATCATTCAAATTAGAAATGAGAAAAAAATAAATAAATAATCCTCAAGAATAAATCAATAAGACTAAGAGGATAAACATAAACAAAAGCAGACCTATTCAACAATGATTTTGGTCATGACCATTAACAATGTTTTTTAAAACTATGAATTATAGCCTTCTGTAAATCAATCCATCTGAAATATTGCCTCTAGAAAATAGTTCACAGATTAGATTTTTGATTTGTCACAACAGGTGTACCTTCTATATCTAATCTCACATAGAAAAAATTCTTAAAACTTTTTTGAGGGCTGGGGTTGTGGCTCAGTGGCAGAGCGCTTGCCTCAAAAGTGTGAGGCACTGGGTTCAGTCCTCAGCACCACATAAAAGTAAATAAACAAAATAAAAATACTGTGCCCATCTATAACTAAAAGATATATTTAAAAAATCTTTTTGAATAGTCTCTTGGCAAATAGGAAGAATGGATTTAGTATACATAATTGTGACTTAAATGAGAAAAAAAAGACTTCTACTACACCTTCTCTCATATAAACATAACTTTTTAAAAAATTAATGGTCTTTTTAAAGTTATTTATTTTTTTAATGTAGACAAGTGAAATTGAGCTTAGAAATGTGGAATTAAATATTTGGTTTTAGATACATACATATTTGATAAACCTGTCTAATTATAATTCATTCTTAGTAAAGGCATTTGACAGATGTTTATCTGTATTTTTACTGAATCATCTTTCTTCACATTTCTTTCTTATATCTGTCTTTAGACTTCTTATAAAAAACAACTGATTTTGCAAAAATGGAATCTTTTTAAAAGCAGTGATTTGAAACCCAATATTAGCAATTGTGAGAGTCAAGTGAGCCATTCAGTACTAGCAAACTGTTTTCTGTCCAAAAATTCTACATTTCTTTTATAAAAAGATATAAAATATATGTTAAAATATAAATTAAGCCTTGATTTTATGCATGTTGTATATTCTAATTATAGCAATCTAATTTATAAACAATAAATACTGTGGTCCTGACAGTGAAATTGTGATGAAACATAGTGTACAAATTTTAATTACATACAGTTCTAATACATCGAGCACTGCAGCATTTCTGTCATCTTTGAAATGTAACAGAATGAAAAAAAAAAGTTTTTGAAATATGAGCAGGAAGGTAATGAGATCAATAAATGTCAGCTAGAAAAAGTAATCACAACTCCTGAGACTCACTGACCTTTCTACAAATTCCAGAAATAATAGAGTAGCTTAGGATGAGGAATTCTTTAACAATGAGAAACTGATACAATTATAAGAAGAAAGGGAAGCAGAGATTGCCCTATGACATCAAAAGCATTGCCTATAAAGGTAATTTTGACACTATAATTTATTCCCTTGATTTTTCTTCGAAGGTCACCACCAACATAGATCACAAATCTTTGGTCTTTACACAGATGAAATTTCTATTGAAGCCTTCTGAATACTGAAATACTTGCTTCATACACTTTCAGTTTGCTTTGGATTTTAGATTTCCTGATACACAATAATTTCTTCTTATTAACCAAGAGCCTCTATCCTAATAAAATTTAATAATATCATTGATTAATTTAAATATCTAAAGTGAAAAAATTATTCTATTTTGGTTCTTGTAAAATCACTCTAAGCATCAGACAATCATTTGGAAAAGTTCAACTTAGGCATGTGTCTGAAGGTATGTGAGGAAAGATTTAATTATCATGAAATATTATACATCTATATATATAATTATGATACTGTAAAATTCTACATTATAATACTGTAATATTTTTAAAGTTCACAAAATTGTAGGCTATACTGCAAAGTTTCTCCAGGGTCAGAAAGAACTAGAAGGTGGTATGTTTAGTTTTGGTGGCTTCAATCCTAAGAGCAGACTGAAGTTGACACAATAAAAGTTACTATCATTTCAATAAAAAACCCTCAGGCTTTCTATTCTAGCAAATCAGAGAAATGTTAAGATTGAATCACAGATACTCATAAGAAGTATGGAATCAGGGAAATAAGAAAGGCAGAGATACAATCTCCAAATTCTCCTTACAAATGCTGTCCACATATTTGGCTAATTCCTGAAACTACAAGTGCACTAGGCAAACTCAAAGCAGAACAGGTAAAGATGAGGATCCTTAACTATGATCTGAGCTGCCAGATAAGAGGCAAAGTTTGTAATTTGATTCCAACCATATTAATTATCTCATAAGAAGAATAATCAACACAATACGAGAAATATAATGAAATCCACAGTCTCCACAACATAACATTCACAACACCTTGAAAACGATTCAGATTTACTTGATACATGAAGAATCAGGAATGTGGAAGTGAGATCAAGAAGAAAAACGTTCAACTGAGATCCATCCCAAGAAGAACCTGGTGTTGAAAAGGATTTTAAAATAGCTGTTTTAACTATGCTCAATAAAAATATGATTGCTTTGGGGGGGGGGAAGGAAAATGTTCAATAAATAAAATGTTTTTAAAGAGAAGCAACTACAGATTGTAGAAATGAAAGACACAACATCAGAATTTGTTAAAACTAAATTTACTTCAAGGCAGTATGAAGATTACAGAAAAGTCGATGCATTTTAACGTTATGTCAACACAAATTTATCTAATGTGAAGAACAGAAACCAAAAAAGATTGAAAAAGGTGAACAGTAACTCAGAGAACTTTTGGAGAAAAGCAAAAAGTCTAAAACTTATAACTGTAGTCCTAGGTGAAGTGAAGTAAGACAGAACAATACATGAAGAAATAATGAGTAAAACATTTCCAATTTTGGCAAAAGATAAATTTAGAAATTCAAAAAGATCAGTGAACTCTAAGCAGGATAAATATGAAGAGAACAATGCCCAAGCACAAATGAGAAAATCTTGAAATCTTCTGAATGAGAACACCATGGAAACAGCCAGAGAAAAATAATAGGGGAACAACAGAAATGGCTGAAGACTCAAAAACTGGTGAGGCCAAAACGTCTGAGCATTGTTGAAATACTGAAAGAAAAGAATCATCAACCCCAAATTCTATTTAGAGTAAAAATATCCTTCCAGAATAAAAGTAAAATTGAAAGCATCTCATTTTAAAATAAAGTGAAATTAAGAGGATTCATTGCCAGCAGAAATTCACTAGGATAAGAAATGCTAATGAGATAACTCCAAGCTAAAGGGCAGTAAAAGCATGTGAGAACTCAGATCTTTAGGGGAAAAAAAAAGCCTTGAAAATTATTAAAAACAGATTAAAAAGAAAATAAAAATTATAAGGGAAGGGGTAAATATTAAAAGCTATAGCATCAACACTCTATCTGAGCATTCCATATCTGTAAATTCAGCCAAACTCAGATGAAAAGTGTCCAGAAGGGGAAAAATTGCATCAAAACTAAACATGTAAAGACTTTTCTTCTGTTCATTATTTCCTAAACAACACAGTATAACAACTATTTATATAGTATTGACAATATCTTGGGTATTTTAAGTAAGCAAGGTATGATTTAAAGTATAAGGGAAGATCTGCATTGGTTATATCCAGACACAGCACAATTTTATATGTGGATTTTGGTATTCATAGGGTCATGAAACCAATCCCCAGCAGATACCAAAGGATAATTTTTATTGCCTTGCAATTAATTAACAGCCACAGGACATGTAAAGAAAATATTAAGCTATTATCTTGTAGGGTTATCATATATGTAAATTTTTTTAAAATGACAGCCATAATATAGAAAATAAAGAGAACAAGAATGAGAAGTATATAATCACAAACTTACTACATATTACATTAAATGATGAATACTGTTTCTAAATAGGTTCATATGATAATCTGTAGAGAAATCACAAAATATAATGCAAGAGGTATGGCAAAACAGTCAATAGTGACATTAAAATAGAATGCAAAAAATATTAAAATAATCTATGAAGAAGAAATAAAAGAACAATGGGAACAAAATACAGAAAAATGGAAGCAACAGTGGTAGGTAAGCCTGAAATTAATTCTATCAGCAATAATACATTAAATATTAATAGAATACACATGACTATTATCAAGACCTTATTAAGATGGGTTAAAAATCAGAGTAAAACCATGCAATTGATATGAGGCACTTTTTAATATAAAAATAGTTAATGTGAACATAAACAGATGGAAAAAAGAAGTATAATGAAAGTAATAAGCATAAGAAATTTGATGTGACAATCTTAATATTGGGAAAAATAAACTACAAGCTAAGGGGTATTATCAAAAATAAAGAGGCAGCTTCATAATGTTTGGGTGACATAATAGTCATAAATGTTTATGTGCCTAATAACAGAGCTTCAAAGTACATGAAGCCAAAAAAATGAAATTTAAGGGGGAAATTCATATTTCCACAATCATAGCTGGATATTTTACCATCTGTCTTTCCAGAATAGAATGTATGATAAAACCAAATGTATAGGTAGTCTAAAAACCACTATCAACCACTTTAACCTAATTGCAATTTATAGACTATTACCCCTTCCAGTACAAAATATGCATTCTTTTAGAGGGCATATGGAATAGTTACTGAGACAGACCATATTCTCTATCATAAAATAAGACTCCAATTTTGCAAAATGATGGGTTATTGATATAGGAGTCAAGATATCTGAATGTAGTCTTCCATGAGCTGATTGACTTTGGGCAGGTCATATTATCTTTCTGAGAGGTCATGTTTTCATCACAGAGATAACAATATTCTCTGTCACCCAAGTGATTTTTGAGGGGAAGATAATGAAAGTGAAAGACCTAGAATAGTGTCTAATTCCCAAATGGAACTTAAAGAATATTTATTAAAATTATTTGAACTAGAATTATTTTCTTATCACACCAGTGCCTAAAGCTAGGAGAGAAATGAACACAATAAATAGGAAGTAGTGTGTTAAACAGTAAAGATATGTAGTTATTTAGTAACCAGTGTGGCCATTTGCATCTATTCTTCAGCTAAGATCCCAATTCATAAGACTCTCTTCTTAAAAAAAAATTTTTTCCCTGGTCATACATGTGTATCAGAAAGCACCAAAAGAGCATACATTCAACATAAGTTGAAGCTGTAGGATTTGACAGATGAACAGAAGCCAGTCCTGGGGTTAATAGACAAACTAGGTAGCTAGCATTTTGCAGGATACATTATTAGAAAGCAAAAATCACTGTAAAATTTGTCTACCTTATGATGTATGATTTTAGAGTCACCTGATTATTTGTTGATGCAAAGAGTGGGAATTTGGGGTAACTAATAACACAAATAATTATTATCACTATCAGAATGAAGTATAAGAATGACAGGGAATGCATGTAAGTGGGATGAGGAGACAAAAAACACAAGAAGTGTCACCTATAAAAATTGTTTATTGGCCTAGAAGTACCATGTTTAGAAATTAAGAGAGTATCATCATTGATATCAGAAGTACCCTATAATATTCACAGCTTATTCAATGTGTTTAGATATGTATATATAAATATTTTTCAAATATGTGTTTTGATTCCTAAATAATGCTCATTCTCAAATATTATTTTTTTCTCTTAGAAAATTCCCAAGATGGAGGCTGGGGTTGTGGCTTGGTGGTAGAGCGCTTGCCCAGCATGCATGAGGCACTGGGTTCAGTTCTCAGCACCATATAAATAAATTTTTTAAAAAAAGGTCCATCAGAAACAAAAAAAAATTAAAAAAGAAAGAAAATTCCCAAAATGGGAATTGAATCAATGGTAGATGTATCTGGGTATCTGGCCTGGATAAAAAGCTAAAACTGGAAAACAGTGGGCAGATGTCTGATATTCAGAATGGTCCAGGGACAAAATAAAACATTTCACAGTGTTTCCTTCTTTCTGGGGTACTACATATGCCAACTGCATTTCCCAAAAGTAATGTTGCCAACATAAGGTAGTGTGTTCTTATTTCAGAGTCATGTCATGCGTATCCTACTTGAGCAAAATTGTAAAAATACAGCATTGATGACAAGATACTAAGGCAAGATACTAAGACAAGATACACAAACCCAATTCTTCTGATGATAAGTTTCTCTTAGGAATTTAAAATGCTTTTACAAGGCAATCTCTTATTTTGCTATTAACAGGATAATTTAATGACATACATGGCAAACTCTGAAAGACATCAAGGAAAAAAAAACATATACAGAACATTCATCAACCTAATTCTACCACAAGTAGTTTTATTACACACACACACATCACTATTAATAATTTATCTCCTGGTAGTTAAAAAATATATAGGTTTAAGTGCATTGTCATAATCAAAAGAATATAGTCCTGTCATTCATGCCTGTGTTGCATATTTCCCTATAGGTCAACAACTTAAAGTTGTCTTTGAAAACTGTCAGTGAGTTTCCATCTAAAATGGTGCTGGGAAAACTGGAAATCCATATGCAGCAAAATGAAACTTAACCCCTATCTCTCACCATGCACAAAATTCAACTCAAAGTGGATCAAGGACCTAGGAATTAGACCAGAGACCCTATGCCTAATAGAAAAAAAAGTAGACCCAAACCTTCATCATGTCAGATTAGGACCTTACTTCTTAATAAGGCTCCTATAGTGCAAGCAGCAAAATCAACAATAAATGAATGGGATGGAGCTGGGCGTGCTGGCTCATGCTTGTAATCCCAGCACTTTGGGGAGCTGAGACAGGAGAATCACGAGTTCAAAGCCAGCCTCAGCAATGGTGAGGCACTAAGCAACTCAGTGAGACCCTGTCTCTACATAAAACACAAAATA
>PVHX01000431.1:212817-308817 GCA_004024805.1 Geosciurus inauris | reverse complement strand
TGGGTTCGATCCTCAGCACCACATAAAAATAAAATAAAGATATTCTGTCACCTACAACTAAAAAATAAACATTTAAAAAAAATGTCATTTTTTGGGCTGGAATTATAGCTCAGTGGTAGAATGCTTGCCTTGCGTGCATGAGGCACTGGGTTCGATCCTCAGCACCACATAAAAATAAATAAAGATATTGTGTCTATCTACAACTAAAAAAATATTTTAAAGAATGTCATTTTTTCCTTCATTTCTCTGAAGGATGTGTGTGTGTGTCTTTCTTCTACTTCCTTGTTAGAATTTAGCCACTCATAAAAAAATATTAAGTGAAAAAAAAAACACACCTTTTTTGGGGGGGGTAATTTACTCTGGTGGTTGTTCTCCCTTCTATTAGCTTTGTGAGTCTGGCAAGTATTCAAGTATTTTGACCTCTTAGACTTTTTTTCTATCCTGTAAAATGAGGATTGTGGCAGTTATTTCAGAGAGTTGGGGTAAGGATGATCGTGGAATACTTGTGAAGTACTTAGCACAATTCTAAGCATATAGTAAAGCTAAATAGATTCTAGTTATTATTATTCCTATATGCCTAGATCATTGAGGTCCTCTCTTTTTGTTCAGGAAGTACTGCCATTACCTTGTGGGAGAGGGAGTCAAAAATCCCCCAGAAGAGCTTCTCTGTGAGGTGCAGTTCTTCCTCCACAGCCAGCCCGTAGCTCCCCCATCCTGAAGGCAGACAGTAATACTTCCAGCACTGCTCATAGTGATTCGTCAGAAGCTGGGAGGTTGAGAACAGGATTGCACCAGTGGAGTGGGGTAGAGCAAATCCACAGGCATCAAAAACATGCAGGGGAGAATAAAATTGTATGCAGAGATCATGAGAATGAAACCAACATTGGAAACAGCGGAGCTCTCTACAAAGAGGCCCTTGAAATCCCACTGGGAAGGGTCTGCTCTTGTGCCTAATGAGCTCTAGCCTGAGCCAATCTGCCTGATTAATTCTTGTGCCTCCTAATGTGCCCCTAGCAGTTACTAGAAAAGGGAAAGGAACAGTTTCTAATTTAAGTGAGAAAACATTGCCTTCTGAAAACAGTTACTGTGCTTTTCCAGCCAGGCAAGTTTGGTAAGAGCTTTTCAAGACCGTTGCTTATAATTCTGGAAGATCCTGGGGGATATGCTGGTATGGGGAGGGGATGATGGGTAGAAGTTTGTAGGTCTAAAAATTTCTTCTGTATTCATTCCTACTGGTAGTTTCCTTGCCTTTCTCCAGCCCTCCAGTGGCCCAGGGAAGCTATTACACTTTCACATCTGGCCAGTAGTGGGCAGAACACTGGTACTGGCTCCTTCCCAGCAGGTGGGATCCACATCCTCTAAGAACTGCCACCCCTGCCCCAGGTGTGATGTAAACATGAGCTTATTGAGTGTATCAATGCCTCTTAGGAGCTAACATCCAGCTGCTAACAGTGGCCTGGAGAGGAAACAATGCCAAGTTAAGTTGTGCCAACCATGGTTTTCAGTTAAAATATTTTTTGGGATTAAAACAGAGACTGTTAGGGTTAGAGGGAATTAGCTTTCGAGGACTGCGGAATCTCTACAAACTATGCCTGGCATGGAGATGGGACTGAAATAAAAATTTCTTGGAACTCTGGGTATCCCAGTAAAATGCTTCCTGAAATCCTTGCTTAGACTATTTCTGAAAAGAAGGAAACGTTCTGTTAAGATCATTAGGCAGGATTTTCAGGTGTGGCCAGTCACTGCTTACACTTGGACATTCGAGTATGATAGAGTATCGAAATGAAAGACAGACGCGCTGCTCTCCTGGCTGGGGTGGCTGATTCTGGTACCACTCAGGTCCAGATGTTCCCAGTGCTGTGATAAAATACTTATAAGAGAGTCAGGAATGCGTCAACAAATAAGAAGAGGACTCTGGGCTCTTTTCATTGACAAAGAAATAGAAAAAGAAGTAAATAAAAAAGAGCATTTGTTACAAAGGAGAAAAGCACAAAACGAATACACAAAAGGGACATTTCAGTTCCTTTAGATGAAAAAACAGGACCCTCAAAGCTTTTTGAGAATGAAAATATTCTGAAAACCTCACTAGGGCAGGGAAGCACAAAATCCAAGTCCCCTTACCAACCATGCTAAACAATAAGTTAGTTGCCAGTAGAAAGCAATTAAAGAAAATTGGAATAGTTAATGAACACAACAAATCTACTCTCCTGTTCCTGAACATTCAAGAATGGGGTTTGATTTTGTGGGTTGCATACTATTAGCTAACCAGTTACTTGAAGGAGTAAAACCCACTTGTGTGTACCTTGCTCCCTCAATCATGAAGACATCATGTTATATGAGAAAAACTTCCTGAGCCACGGACTGCACTTAGAGATGTTTACCTTAAGAGGCATTTTGCAGTATTCGTTGAGTTGTGGCACATCAAACACCAGCCTCCTCAGGAGCTGCTGCAGCATGGAAGGCCTCAAGTGACTACAGCAAGGAGTAAGAAAACAGGAAGACAGGACAAAAGAAAATAAATCAGGAAGGAGGGAATGAAAGAAGCAGTCCACAGTAAACTGTATTAGGGCTAATAATCAGCCCCTTAGCCTGGTGCTGCACACCTGTAATCCCAGTGGTTTGGGAGGCTAAGGCAGGAGGATTGTGAGTTCAAAGCTAGCCTCAGCAAAAGCAAGGCACTAAGCAACTCAGTGAGATCCTGTCTCTAAATAAAATACAAAATAGGGCTGGGGATGTGGCTCAGTGGTCAAGTACCCCTGAGTTCAATTCTCGGTACCTGCAATCCCCCCCCCAAAAAAACCCAGCCCCTAAACACAAGATCTTGTGTGAAGGACAGTGGATGACAAAGCATTTTAAAAACTGAGTACGTTTAACAGTCAGAAAGAGGGACTTGTGCTAATGAATTGGGATACCTAAGGTTAAATTTCAGTCTCCACATGACAGATGTTCTATATCTATTCAGTCACTATGAACACAGAACCTAACAAAAGGAAGGTGCTGCTGATCTCACAGCCCTTTGAATTCTGCGAGGGGAGAAGCTAGAGCTGACCAGCTGCACAGGCGGAATCTGAGGCCACCTACTGGCGTGACTTGAAAGAGACTTAAGGCCTCCAGGTTACAAACTGATCCAGGCAATTTGAAGCTTTGTTCTCAAAACAACTCCTTAAAAGGCAAACAGTAATTAATTAAAGAATGATGTATCAAATTACAGAGCTCATGGCTGTGGTATTTCGTACAAGTAAATTCTGAGATAGATAAAGGAGAAATAAGCAATATTGATTAGCTTTTATTTTTAGGTCGCTGAAACTTCTTAAAACAGAGTGGAACTTATGGATATTTTCCAGAAAAGGTACACATGTGCATGTACACACACACACACACAAATTTTCTACATGAGTTCAATTCGTGAGCCCCTGAATTCCTTCTTGCGATACCTAAGGAGCTATGGAGACAGTTAATAACTCTGATGTTAAAGGAATGTGAGGGAAGAAATCCTTGAAGTAGCTACAACAAGGAGGGTAGAGGTAAGTGGCAAACAGTTGCCTTTGTTTCCCCATCTCTCTTAGAGCTGGCCCTCTGATCAAAGCTCTGGGATGGGAATACCCACCTTCAAGTATGTGGCCCTGTATCTAGTGATTATAAGATAAAATTATAGTTTCATGTTATTGTTCAAATAATGAGCAATTAGCACTTGAGATTGACTAATTTGATAAAACCAAGGAACACAATATATCTGTAGCCCGATTTTTGACTTATTAAAAATAAATAATAAAAGTCCAGTTAAGTATCAGTTTGTCTGCTCTATCTAGAGCTCAGGTGGGAATAAGAGAAGTGTGCCAGACCCTAAGAGTAGAGTAATAGGGCTGTGAGCTGGATTTTCTGTTTGGTACAAACAAAAATTTCCCCCCAAATCTGGTTTCTTTGAAAATATTTGCATCTCAGATGAGCCACATCAACATGGTGCTATAACTAAGAACCAGCAATGCTGGGAAGTGGGGCTCCTTGGTTAATGAGGTTCCTAAGACGCATGCTGAGTTCACATCTAGCAAAAGGTAGAATGAGATCTGAAGCTGTCCATGCAGTTGCCAGCCAATTACAGAATTAATGCTGATAGGAGTATTTCTTCTTGTGAAAATTCATTATTTAGTCCCTTTGCCACCATAAACAAGAAATGGGCCATTATTCTTCCTTTTGAAATGGCAAAGTAGAAAACCTAGTATCCTATGATTCCTAGAGGTATATCAGTGTATCAGTATGTCTGCCAATTTTGTCTTTTGCAAGTCCAAAGATATTGCAATGAACTCCATTCTCTATCAATTATTCTGGTAATCTTGGAATGGATGAGGTCATCAGAGTGTAGGATCTGATTTTAGAAGGGGATCTCAGGGAGAAACCCCCTTTTGAAGCTTGGGACTAAGCCTCCTTCCCATCCTCTACTTCCTACCCAGGAAAATAGTACTGTGTAGTGACCCAGTTCACCTTCAGAGACAGTTGAAGACTGTGGGCTTTAGAAGATACAAAGGCAATAGATATAGGTTAATCTTAATAAAGCATCTTAAATGTAGGAACCATTGCTATATTTGAAACCTGTAAGACTGCCCTTCTGGAAAAAAATTTGAACTTTATTTTTAGGGCAGTTTAAGATTTGCAGAAAAATTGAGAGGAAGACACAGAGAGTCCCTATATCCCCTCCCCTCCATGCATAGCCTCTTTCATTATCGACATCCCCCAAGCGTGGGGCATTTGTTACAGTTGATAAACCTATGTTGACATGTCACTATTGCCCAAGCCCATAGTTTATTTTGGGATGCACACTTGGTGTTGCAAATTGTATGGGTTTGGACAAAAGTATACATATTTCTATCACCTTAGTATTGCACAGAGTATTTTCCCTACCCTGAAAGTCCTCGGTGTTCAGTTTACTCATTCCTCTTTCCTACAATCCCTGGAAACTACTGATCCTTTTAGTACCTCTATAGTTTTTTTTTTTTCTTTTCTCCAGAATGTCATCATATAGTTGGAATCTTACAGTATGCAGCCTTTTCAGAATGGCTTCTTTCACTTAAGTAATATTCATTTAAGGTTCCTCCATGTCTTTTCAAACTTGACAGTTCATTTCTAGTAATTATAAGGTAAAATTTACTCAATGTTTTACATTACCATTCAGATAATGAACAATTAGTACCTAAGATGGAATAATGTTCAATTATCTGCATCGTTACAGTTTATTTTTCCATTTACCTACTCAAGGACTTCTTGGATGCTTCCAAGTTTGGGCAATTGTGAATGAAACTGCTATATGAATATGCACGTATAGGTTCATTGTATGACAGAAGTTTTCATCTTATTTGGGTAGATATGAAGGAGCACGATGACTGGATTATATTCTAAGAAACTGCCAAAATACCTTCCAAGAAGCTCTACCATTTTGTATTCTCATCAGCAATGAATGAGAGTCTCATTTGCTCCATCATCTCCTCAGCAAATATGTTGCCAGTGTCCAGGATTTGGGCTATTCTTATAGGTGTATTGTGGTATCTTGTTGAGATTGTCTTAATTGATGTCCTAAAAGAACTAAAGAGTTGTCTGTTCCAGGTACCTTAGCCTCTGATGGATAGTCATTTCTCCCATGATTAGGAAACAACTCATTAAACAAGAATCAGGACTACATTGTGCTGGACCCTAAAGGGGAAGCCAGTTGATCCCCTCTCCAGGGCCATAGAGAGAATGATTCTCAACTTTGGCTGAATACTGGAATCATTTGGGGAGCTTAGAAAGCTAGAATCCTAGAATCCATTCCCAAAGACTTTGATTTTGAAGGGCTGAGTATGACTTGGGCACTAGGATATTTATTTAGTAACCAACCAGGTGACTGTGATATGCAGCTGAGGAGGAAAACCACCAGCTTAAAAACATGGTGGTGCTAGACTGTGCTGCTGAGACCTATTGTTGAAAGGGTCCCTTTTCCTTTGATTTTACCAGACTTGATGTAGATTCCTGGGATCTCAAGACTCTTGGGGTGAGCACCCTTTGTTTTTGCTTGGCTCTGATGCCCTTCTGCAGTGGTAAAAACTATTGCCCTTAATTCCCCAACGTGACTGGAGATTTTTTGCTTGAGGTCTTAGGAGGCAGCTCACTTTGATTCACAGTCTTGCCTTTGTGTCAAGTCTTCTCTTTTAGAGGGTAGAAAAATCTGCTCTACTTGAGAACTAAACAATTAGTTCATAATCTGCACACTTCAGGCCGAAAAGACTATCTCCTCTCCTGGCCCATTGCGCTATCAGCTGAAGCCTGAGCTGTGTCCCTCGCTTCCCCATAGTGAGAGCTGAGCTTCAAGGGAGAGCCTGTGGGAAACAGAGGTACCAAGCACAGGGTAGGAGATGTCTGGGGGATGGCTGGAGGACTGCGAAGGCCTGGCAGCTTCCTCAGGCTGTGTCACCAGTCTTTAGATTATACAATTAAATGCAGTTGGCATGGATACATACGCAGAAGTGAAAAACACAGGAGAGGGTACTTACTTGCAAATGGCAAGCAAACATTCTTCTATGGTGTCCCTCTGTGCTTTGGTGAGGGATCGTCCCTTGGAAAGCCTGTATATCGTCTGCAGTGTGGAATCAATCAGAGAGGTGTAGTGCTCTGTCCCAGCAAAAAGAGGGGCGCATCTTGTAAGGAGTGGGAGCACAGCAGAGCATATATACCTATTCAGTGCCAGTGCAGACTCTGTGGTGCTGAGGGACACCTAGGGAAGGGGATCATATGCTTGTTAATCTCTGGAGAACAGCAGAGCTTAACTCTGTGCACTGCGCTCCTGGCTGCAGGTGGGGAAAGCATGTTTCCCTGCTGCGAGTGACAGCTTTCTACCTGGTCAGCACACCTATTTTTCTTTTACATTTTAAATGAAATAATAATAATAACAATAATAATAATAATATAAAAAAAAAAAACAAAAAGCAAAGACCAAAAGCTGGCTGGATCTTAAATGATGCTATAAACATCCATTTCCATCAAAGAAGAATTTTAAACCCATATTAAAATCAACAGATGACCAGTTTAACCTAACATCCTTGAAGTTTACAGGCCCAGTTTCTAGGCTACCAAATTATTATTCTGACTTCAGTTCTCTTTTCTCAGTTCATGGGGATTTGCATTGTCCTCTTGTGATTTGAAGGTTAGTGAATGGTTGGTTAGAAGCCAGGCAAGCCTCCCAAATTTACCAGTTTGGTGACAACTTTACAAAGAGAAGGTGGAACTCTGACCCACATCAGTTACAGTTAATCTGTAAGCACTGTGAGATATTCACCACCTGATAAATGACATGAGGGAAGACCTCGCTAAGGGGAGCCTAACTCTACACAGGAAAAAGTATAAGAAAGGAATAGAAATATAGGGCTTTCTCTAAAATTCTGGCATAATTCTTGCTCACAATGTTCTCTTTTGTTCACTTAGACGGACAGGCTGAATTCAAGGAAAACTCATTTAGTGATGCTAAATATAGCAAAAGCATGATTAACTACCATCTTTGAAAACTGCCGAACTTCAAAAGAGACCTTGAGATTCACAGAGATAAAATATTGTCATTATTCCCTGTGATTATCACAGCCATTATATCTGTAACACATTTTTCTGTAACTTATGATTTGAAAAGCTGTTTTATTTGAACTGTACACACTTCTGGGTGTTCCTATTAATTATCAAAAGTTTGTCTTCTGGAAGCTTTGGCAATCATGCTGGAAAATAAAGCTCATCTTTCACATTTATCACTTTCATAGATAGAGTTGTTAGAATGAGGAAGTCAGAGCTTTGATTCCAATGGCTTAAAAGCTTTCAAATGAGAATGCACGAACTATGTGTCGGGGAGTTGGATATAAAACCTTTTTGTTGCAGATGGTGCTTGGACAAGCATGTGACTGAATACCAGATGCTAGAATAGCATTTGCTGTTTATTTGGTCTCTAAAAAATTAAATGCTTTCATCAGGAACCTTGGGCTGGGGCTCCTGTTGTTTTCCATCACTGGGTAGCCCATTCAAGTGGAATCCACCTCAGATAAGGCATCTGCTGCTGACCACCCACCACAGGAATCACACTTCTATCTCTATTGGACACTGGGTGGAGCCTTTGAGAAAACTTATAATTGACGGAAAACAACCCTAAACTAGCAAGATGTTTTTCAGAATTAAGCTGCCCTAGGTTGCTTTTTCTCCTTGGCCCAGGATTCCTGGCACACTTTTTCTATGAGATTCTGATGTGTGGTAGCTGGCATCTACGTCCTTTTACTCCTGTCCTGATGCTTGTTTCTGTTGAATTGCTTTCCTATGCCTTGGTTTCCCTTTGCCCTGGGCTACTTCTACTGACTTTTGCCACATCTCTGACTTTTAGCCTATCCTACTTGATGGTCAGAATGCTAAAACATGAGTGAGTGAGAAGGATATTTCCAGCCTGAAAGGAAAAGTCAGCCTTTTCCATCAGCAATAGAGCCATTCTCAAACAAGGTGATTTTGTTCCTTAGGGGACATTTGATGATGTATGAAATTGTTTTTTTTGCAGGGGTGGGAGAAGGGGTTGGGGTGCTACTGGTATTGAGTGGGTAGAGACCAGGGATACTGCTAAACATTCTACAATGAGCAGGATAGCCCCATACCAACAAAAGATGCCAAGGTTGAAGAACTGTAATTGAGGTTTTTCTTACTAAAAAGCAAACCACAGTGTAATGAGTGAGTAGGTAGAATATATCTGCTTCTAACTCTAGCATTTCTAATTTTATAATGAGGGGGAAATAATTTTTTTTCTTATTTTAGCAACTTACTGTATCTAGAGAGGCAGAGGCTCTTAAGTCAGGTAAAAATCCAACCTCCAGCAAGTGGAGCAGAAAAGTTTGATCCTTAATGCCATAAACACGGTCCAGGAATAGTACCATGGGTGCCTTGTGGTCAGGGCAGAAGTTGGCTGCCATATCGGGCTCACTGATTGACCCGTCTGAAAGACAGAAAATGTCACTTTTGTTTTTCTATCTCCACAGCCTCAAAAGGCAACATAGAACTTGTTCTAATAAATAACAGGATTTTGGTAGAAAACCACAATGCTGTGCTGGAGCCAGCTTACACTGAATTGGGAGAGCCACTTGTTAAAGTTCCAGGAATTCCCTGAGCCAGTTCCTAAACATGTCCATTACTAAGTAGATGGTACATATGCACTATGGAATTTTACACAGCTATGAAAAAGAACAAAATTATGACATTTGTAGGAAAATGGATGAAACTGGAGGACATCATAATAAGTGAAATAAGCCAGACTCAGAAAGTCAAGGGTTGAATATTTTCTCTTATATCTGGAAGATAGAGATTTTTAAAAAAGGGGTAAAAGGGGATTTTCATGAGGAAAAACAATAAAAGGGAGACTAGAAGAGGATGGGGATCAGGGAAGGAACAGAGGAGGAAAAGGGAAGATACTGAGCAATGAAACTGGCCTAATCATGTAATGTGTGTATATGAATGTCACAATGAACCCCACTATTTTGTAAAATTATGTACCAATAAAAATTATTATAAAAAAATAAAAACTAACAAGTCAATTATATTATAAAAGGTAACAATTACACATAACTCATTACTTCCCAATTATTTTCCTATAAACTATCCTTTTAAGGTTGTTTAGTATTGATTATGTTTATTTTTTGGGAATACAACATTGTGCTGGGCACATCCTCTTCCCTGGGTGGGCAGGAGGGAAGGGTGCAGCTGTGGGTCCTCCTGCCCTGAGCACCAATCACCTCCAGCTTGAGGCCTGAATGGCTGCGGAGGCTAACGTGATGTCTTGCTTATGCTTGTGTTTTTTTTTAAAAATATTTTTTAGTTATACATGGACACAATATCTTTATTTTGTTTGTTTATTTTTATGTGGTACTGAGGATCGAACTCAGTGGTGAAAGGCAAGCGCTCTGCCACTGAACCACAATCCCAGCCCTATGCTTGGTGTTTTAAGGAACATAATTTTGTGGAATATTAAAAAGTGTCTTGTGCTCAAAAAACACTGTTTGGGTAACACTGAATTCAACACCTAGTTTCTTTACCATATGTTTTCTCAGAGGCTTTATAATCTTACCATGCTTCATGAGATTATAAAAGTGTGATGTACTCTACAGAACTTTCCAAACTTATTTGGTCCCAAACTCCATATGAATATGTACATCTATTAATATCTCCAACAAAAATGTTCCATGGAACATCAGTTTGGGAATCATTGCAATGTTTCTGAGTTATGCTATCTTTACAGTTTTTCTGTCTGCCAGGAAAGCAGGTGGAGTCACTTAGAAACAAAATACTTTTGTGAGAGTTGCACAAAGATGACTGATGTCAATTGTTCCATGTAGCATTTGGCGGGGGAGGGCGGGGGGGGGCGCTTTTTATGATCCTCAGCTGTGAGGTATTCAGGACCGTGGCAGAAAACAGCCTGTCTGTTGCCCATTGCCTTGGCCATTGGGGGTATAGAGGCATGGGAGAAGGCAGGCCATGGTGTGAACTTTTACTTGCCCCATTCCACCAACCTTCCTCAGAGGGTCAGCAAGTTAGGAGGATGGTGAAGTTTGTCTATTCCCTGTGGGTAGTCTTGACACCAAAGGAGCCAGCTGGTGTCTAGAGGAGATAATTCCTCATCACCAGAAAAAGAGCAAGGCATGTTCCCTGGGCAGACTGTGCTGCAAGTTGGCCCTGGGGGACACTGTACTGGGGATGGAGTCCTGCCCCTGTTGGAAGACTGGCAGGTTCAGCCTGCCTACATCCCTACCTTTATTCAGGGAGGGCAGTTTCAGAGGGATGCTGATGATCCCAACCAGGTCCTCTGTGGGGACCAGGGAGCGCAGAATGGACCGGATCCGGATGGCTTCCCCTTTTCCTGTTTGGATGAGCTGTAATGTAGGTTTGGAAAAACAGATTAGATAGATGAAGTTCCTACACCTCCACTCCATCACACCTCCAAATTTTTAACAATAACATGGGTACACTTCTATGTTTCCCTAATTGCTATAGACACTCATGGCCACGGGGAGAGGAGCCTGCTCCTGATTTTCTAAAAGAGGGGCTATTGAGGGAATAACTGATGAAGGAGGCCAGTTGAGTCCTTTGGTGTGGTTAAAGTGTCAGTCAGGTCTCTGCAGTAAATGTACAGTGTGCAGGTAGCTTCTTAGTGTGACAGCACCACACGGCCCTCTCATGGGCATGACAGAAATGGTGTCAATGTGGTCATAATGCCAGACCCCAGCATTCTAGCTCATGTAGAAATGGCTTATGAATCTCAATGTCCTAAGAGCCTAATTGATGCTGGGGTAGGGGGTGGGCAAGAAGGGTATAGAGAATGTCAGAGAACTTAAGCACCTCAGTAATTATCCCAGCGTGGATAACCTGATCCATAGAGACACCAATGGGCTGGGCAGCATGCACATAGGGGACAGATACATCCTCTTGCTGTGTGGTCTCTGGAGTAGGGCGGTGGGCCCTCTGCCAGAAACGGAACTGTGAGAAGCTTAGGATCAGATCTCCCCCAGGTGCATTGACGGTATGCTACCCTCTGAGGCTCAGAGGTCCCAGGGAAGGGACTTCCCTTTCCTAATGACAGCATCTTTCCTCCTCCTGACAGAGCAGGGGTCACTGGGGTGGGGTGGGGTGGGGTGGGGGGTCTGAGAAGATGTGTGTATGTGTGTAGGGTGCTGGAGCAGAGGCAGGCAGGTAGGAACTCCTTCCCAACTGGCTCTGGTAGCTTAGCTTTCCAAAGCTGCCTTCCTGAGAATAAGCCGACTTGCTTCTGGAAGGGAAAAGCGGTGATTGGGAAAACTAGAGTTTAAACACACAGGGTCTTTGACACTCTCCTTCCAAGACTGCAGAATGCCCTGCTGCTTCTCTGGCTCCCTCCAAGCTTGGTTTATTTGTTTAAAGGCACAAAAATGGAAAGACAAGTCTATGTGGGTAAAGCTGATTTATCATCATAGGAACTGGAATTCTAAAAATTCTGTTCAGCCTTCTTTACCAATATTTAGATTTTCTTTTCATATGAAACGCAATTATTTCCTCTCTCACTTATGATGTGAAGCTTTATATGAAACAAGGGCAACTCTCTCAGCCCTCAGAAGGGACACAAAAGGAAAAGGACACAGCTTTTAGATCAAAACTGGAAGTCTAAGAAAATATTCCATAAACCCTACCACTCTTGTGTGTATATGCAAAGCTCTATCTTGGGTAAACAATCAGACAGGCACCCTGCGCAGAAACTGCTTTTTTTGGATCAAATACCATAGTCATCAAGAAAAGAGGATTTTATATACATAGTGTCCTTATGACACTTGTGAGGCCATCCATAATAACCATGATCAAGAGTCAAGTTGGTCACATTTTAACCAAAGTGAGGCACATGGAGAACATAATTTTTGAAGGCTTTTTAAAAATAAATTCTGTAGTGGATATGCCCAATTAGCACCCCAGAGAAACCACACACTTGGAGATCTGCCCAGGAGTCCTTCCTGAGAAAGCTGCACAATTAGGTATTTGAGATAGAAATGACTTTGATGCTGTTAAAAGGAACATAAAGAAAGGCATGATAGCAAATGCCAAACACAGAGGAGGGACCTAAGTTCAGGAAACCTCTAGTGTTCTCAGCTGAGGCTTCTCAGAGTTGCTTTCTAGGGACTCTTGTCACTTACATGCATTTCAGGAGCACAGCGGCCCAGCAGATCTATAAGAGCTGAATAAAACGACATAATTGCATTGCCCATATGCACGATCTCTTCTTCCTCCTCCTCCTCCGTGCTGCAGAGAGAATTGACAATGGGGTGGTGTGAGGTTGCCTGGAGGGCACTACCACGTATTAGACTGAGCTGCTTACTTTCCCTTGGAACCTCTCCCTTCACAAGTTGATACTGTTTTACTCATTAAGCTCAAAGGACCTAAATACTTGTCCATGACATTTCTAGGAGCCCATGAACGTTAAGGCACAAGTTCAGATGCTGCTAACCATTCATTCCCTCTTCTTCCTTACATATATGCAAAGTCACATTGGACAGGGAGTCGGGAGGGCTAAGTCCACATCCTGCTGTGCTAATAGGCAACATGACTGTGAGCCTGTTTTTCCTCATGTTACATGAGGAAGGGGGAGAGGCATATATTTTGGTTTCTTTCCAGTCTACCACGTCACCTACCAGAATTAATGATAAAGAAAAAAGCCAGCTGCCTGGAGAGTTACCTCTACCGGGTTAAACCCATTCTGTAGATTCTGGGGTCTAAATCTAGAGGGTTTGACAAAGAAAGGGAAGTAATCAAAGTGATCATAAGACCTGAAAAGGGAACAGTGAGAAAGTGATCAGATAATCTACCAAATGCATCCTTCACATTTCAATGCCAAGGTTGTTAATTGTGTGACTTTTCACAATCTGTGGTGCCTCCCATCAAGGAATCAAATAGAAACACTTTTCTGAGTAGTCTTCATCCTTCCAGAAGAGGGAGAAGAGGACACTGTTTTTAGAAGTGAAGTGTGGGGTGAGATACTGCAGTTCGAAGTACTGAAGGAAGTGTGCTGGATTAGACAATGATTATCACCTTGGTCCAGGCCTTTCAGCCTCCACATGGCTTCCTCTAGTGGTGAGGCTGGAGGGAGGGGCAGTAGAGGCCAGAAGGGGCTGCTGTCTTGGGGATTTGCCAGATGAGGCAAGTGGAGTAGGCAGACAGAAGGTCAAGACTCTCCACTAGGCTTCCTGGAAGAGTCAAGACGATTATGTGCTTGACAAAGGGATTTTAAATGTTTTAACAATGACTGTTAAAAAACTATGCATTTTCTACCAGGGGGAAGTTATTGATACTGCTTTAATCACCTGCGTGTTAACAACATTTGGGAGCTCATCAACCATATCCGGAAGAAGGCAACTGCTTTCACTTACACATCTCTCTTGTATGCCTGAGAGGGGAGGTCAAGGGTTGGGTTCTCAGAGATCTTGATGGCGCCTTGCATGGCTGCCAACAGGCCATTTCCTCCTTCGCCCCGCAGGGCTGGGCCAAAACACTCTGGGCGTCTGATGAGCAGTTTGACCACGACGCTGGCGTTTTCTTCCACACTCTCACCTAAGGAAGAGAGGTATTGTTTCCTTCTCACTGGAAAGGACACCCCAGAAGTTATTCCCAGCTGAGGAGCTGGGAGAGCAGTACACTTCATTTAGTTTCCTACTCTTAAGGCTATGAGGAAATACTGAGGAGGTCAACATCTATTTGAAGATCAAAAAGATTTGTTTATTATAGGGTAGAATTTTATTCTTCAGCTATGGATTTTGAACCATTGGGATCATTTCTCTATATTTAGGTCTCAGAGGGCTAGTAACATATGACTGAGTCTACTAACAATTCAATCAGAAGCGACTTAGAGAACAAAATAACTTTATATCTTTATTAACTCCATGAGGAGACACCAATTTGCTTCCTTCCTTGAAAGAAGGTAAGATGACAACTCAAGCTGGTATGTCTCAATTAAACTTTGGGGAGGTGACATGTTAGCTTGTGACTCTATTACTGTCACAGAGTCTAATACATACCCTAGAACAGCCAGATTTGCATGGATGGGCTTGAGGGTATTTCTGAAATCATCTATCCAGATGAAGAATTTACTGGAGGAATTTTTGTTGGTTATTTATATAAATGTCTGAAGGAAGGTAAAAGGTTGGAGAACTATATTCTGTTGCCATTTATCTTTGTATGAATCATAGAAAACAGACAGGATCTCATTTCCTGAACAAGTGATTAAGCAGTGGAACTAGAGCACGTAGGGAGGGATAGCCATTGCTTCCCAGACCCAATACTTGCATTTAAAGAGTTTTTCAGTTGTTCAAACAACATAAAACATACCTTCTGTCTCAGGAGAAGTTATAACTTTTGTGTGAGAATTTAATCCCTGAGCCCCAAGAGTAAAAGGCAAATCTTTTTTTGTGTTGCATATTAGATAAAGTGGAAGAAAAGTTTTCTTCTAAATCATAAGGTATTTATTATCAGATTGATATTGATATATTGATGTTTATTTATATGATACAAATATATATATAAAATTTTATATATGTTTATATACACACCAAATAATGTCTGCATTGTCATAGGCTATTGTATTGTATATTCTTATGTAAAAAAAATACTTCAAACATTAGCAGATTAAAACAATCAGTATTTGTTGTCTTAATTTGCCCAGGTCAGGAATCTGGGAATGACTAAGCTGGGTGGTCCTGGCTTGGGCCCTGGAGGTTGTAGTCACAGGGCTGGCCAGGGCTACAGTCTTCTGCAGGCTGGTCTTGGAACTGGTGTATCAGCTTCCAAGCTCACTCATATAGCTGTTGACAGGAGGTCTCAGTTGCTTGCTGTATGTTGGGTGCAGGCCTCAGCTCCTTACCATATTGGCCTCTTCCTAGGGCTTCTGGAATGCTATCATGACATGGAAGCTGGCTTCCCACAGAGCAAATGATCCAAGAAGAGTAAGGCAGATATGGCAGTGCTTTCAGCAACTTGGATCTATCATCATTTTGCTATATTCTATTCATTAGAAGTGATTCATTAAGTCCAGCTCACATTAAAGGCAGAAGAATTAGGCTTCATTTTTTGATGGCAGAATCAAATAATTTACATACATATTTTAACATCATCACATCAATTTAAATTATGATTAAAGAAAATATTTATGAATCAATTTAGAAATGTTGTGATTAGAACATTAGAATGGGAACCTCCAAACACCTGGCCCCTCATTCTAGCTTTTTAGCTAGTCATTGTGTAAGTATGCACAATGCATGATCTCACTAGGTCTCATCTGCCCTGTTGAGACACTCATGCCCTCTGTAGTTTCAGAGAGTTTGTTTGTCTAATCCATAGGAAGAGATTGTTTCCACCATGTCCAGGCACATGGAGGGTCTGAGCTTGCTGCCCAAGTTCTTGAAGTTACTTTGGAGGCACATGGAGGGTCTGAACTTGCTGTCCAAGTGCTTGAAGTTATTTCTCACATGAAATCCTACATGAGCACACCTAATTTGTCCCCAGCCCTGCAGCACCCACCTTAGACCACAGCTGCAGTCCTGGCCTAGAGCTTAGCTTATTGACATCCTCTTTTACCACTCAACCTTCTGTACTGCAGATAAAATTCAAGATTGCAATCATATGCCAGGTGAAGTTTCATTAACCTGAATTTAAACAGCGCACTAGTTTACATTTACGAGCTCAATACTTCAGGAAGAGTCTAAAAGTTTTGTAAAGAAATTTGCCTTCAGATATCGTCCAATGCACAACATCAAAAGGAATAAGTTTTTGTTAAACTAGAATCCATATGAGAAAAATTAGGAGATGCTAACAGGGTAAAATAATCACAATAATGTTATGGTAGAAAGAATAAACATATTCTTGCAAGAGAGAAACCAAGGAAATGTTTAGTGATGCTGTGCAATCTGTAAGATGCAGCTATGCCCTTGCTTTGCTGTTCATTGAACCCAGCATTTATACTCATATGGTTTACTGATAGGAGGAATGCTTCCATAAAAGTACCAGGAGAATCAACATATTTAAAAATATGTACTCTTAATCATAGGTGACCTCATGGTTCACCACTTTCAAATGTTTCTGGCTCCCAGCACTTAACAGGTAGCAAGCACATCCATCCATCTTCCTGGTTGTCATTTTTCTTTTTTTTTTAAGTGTCTTTTTGTGGGGGGGTACCAGGGATTGAACAAGGGTACTCGACCACTGAGCCACATCCCCAGCCCTATTTTGTGTTTTATTTAGAGACAGGGTCTCACTGAGTTGCTTAGCACCTCACTGTTGCTGAGGCTGGCTTTGAACTTGTGATTCTCCTGTCTCAGCCTTCCAAAGTGTTGGGATTACAGCTGTGCACCATTGTGCCTGGCCATTTTTCAAAGAATAATGAAGCTAAAACTGAATTTTTTGGAGTAAAAAATAGAGGCAAAAACCAACCCTACTAATCAAGCTTATTTAAATACTGTGCTGTGATTCTTTCAGTCATCTGGTGGGTCAGCCACAGTTTTTGCCAGTATGATGGATTCAGCTTAGCTCTCCCCCCAGGGATCAGCATTGTGGAGTATGTTGGGGATCTGGAACCACATTGTGCAGCAGAAGTTGAAAAATCAGATAAGGAGCTCTATATTGAGTTTGCTATAGAAATTCATTTGCCCAATTAGCCTTCTTTTATCTGTGTTTCATGCCTCAGAACTAAACTAATTAGGTTGGCTCCCACAACCAACCAGGAAGCCATCCCTTGATTATGTGGATTTGGACATTTGTGGGGGATGCAGAGTGCACCTTGCAAGAGAAAGAAACTGAAGTTCAACCATTGTTGCTAATTAGAGAGGGAAACAAGGAAAAAATTTTCCAAAAGCTTCACAAGATAGGAGGGACAACATGTTCCAAGAGAAAGAACATTCTCCTCCTAATTACCTGTAGTTCAGCAAGCTTGATGCCAACCAAATCAACTCTAGAAAAGCTGAATATTGACCTTGAGGGCATTTTTCAAGGGAGAGAGAGATTGAGGTAAACTAGTTTTGCCCAGGGGCTTACGATAATGTTTTCGCTTGAGCTCCAAAATAAATAATGAACTTAACAACAGCATGAATGTTCACACTGTCTTTCTTCAAAGGTTCTCAATACTGTGTTTATATTACTATCTTTCCCCCTAACATTCCAGAGCAGGCAGATGAAAATGGAAATGATTTTGCCACTTTACATTGTTAAAACAGTCATACTAACTACAGGGACAATGAATAGAAATGCAGTGATTTTATCCTCAGCTCGTCACCATTTTTTACTCTGTCTTCTAACTATAGTTTTTGTTTCAAAGTTCCATTTCCTGGAATGCTCTCCTTCTTGGAATAAAATTCATTTCATCCTTTGGAAAGAGCTTGAACGTGGGATCCCCCTGGTCTCAATACCCTGGACTCATTCTTTGTGTCTGTTTTCTCACTAGACTGTATTTCATAAGAACAGGCTCATACATCTGAATTATTTAACCCTGTGTGCTCAAGGGTCTCACTAACATGTGGCATATAATAGGCATGTGAAATATATTTCTTAAATAAATGAATAGACTTTATTGAGACTCAAGACAGAGGCTTAGAATGATTGGAAGGAAAACCGAGGGTGACAAGCCATCACTGCATTACCAGACAATTGTCAGCCTCTGCTCTGAGAGCCTGGGTTGTCCATTTCCTCAGATTTGAGTTAATCTCAAGGAAGGAAGAGATTCCCCAAACAAGTCCTAGTGTAGTAAAAAGGAACGCTGCAGCACCAGGGGGAAGGACAGCATGAATGTGTCTAGAGATCTTCTTGTTCACTTGGAGATTCACAAGGCAGGGATGGTGGTCAGGACCAAAAACCTCTGGTAAAGTCAAACTTTGATATTGTGCCAAGAGACTTGTGTCAACCAGTCATTACAAGCCTGGAGCCTTCCAGTCTGAGAAGAGGGAGATTCATAAACTATTGAGTCCATAAATTACTATTATGACAGGGGCTGGGATTGTGGCTCAGCGGTAGAGCGCTTGCCTCGCATGCGTGAGGCCCTGGGTTCGGTCCTCAGCACCACGTACAAAGCAATAAAATAAAGACATTGTGTCCATCTGTAACTAAAAAAAAATATATAAAAAAAAACATTTAAAAAAAATTACTATTATGACAGAAAGAGCAAACCAGGACTGTTTGCCTATTTGCATATTAATTTAATCATTTGTTGAGCCCACTACACTCTAGTCACTGATCTAGGAACAGGGGACAAGTAATAAACAAGACATGAAGCCTGGATCTCAGAATGAGACAAGTAGAACACGGTAAGCTGATCAAACCTCAGATGCCTCTCCACTCTCTTGTAGACATATAAGAAATAAATGCTTATTATTTCATAGCAATGAGATTATCAAATTTTTCTTATGTAACGGGCAGATTGGAATAGGGGTGAGAGTAGAAACAGGGAATTCAGTTCCTATGAAATGTGGTGGTTTAGGTGGAAGATAACAACAGCCTGGAGTAGGATGTGGCCAGGAGAGATGAAGAAAAGCAAATGGACCTCAGAAATCTTTTAGATAACAAATCAAGAGAATTTGCTGATGAACTGGGAATGAGGATAAGAGACAGTGCTGAATAAAGAATACTACCTGAAAATTGGTTGGAATAGCTATAAAGTTGTCAGTCCTAGTTAAGGAGATGGGGAATCCTTGGGGAAGAACAGGTTTGGAGTGATATTTATAGATTTATCACTAGGATGTATAATAGGCAAGATGCTTCTGACATGAGTGGAAATATCAAGCAAGCAACAAGAAGAGGACAAAGCTGGGAATGTACATTTGGGGAAAATCAGCATATGTGTAGAATTCCAAGCCACAAGGCTAAATGAAATACAAGTGGTCTGGCATAGAAGTAGCCTAGGAATTCTGAGGATGGGAATTTAATTATAGTCCCATGCTAAAATTTTTCCCATTGTCTAAACTTTGGGCCACATGGTATTTAAAAAAAATGTAATAAAACTTGAATGAGATAGAAACCTGGAGTCAGAATTGATGTGTGCTTTCTCTGACAGAATAGAGCTCACCTGATAAATATGGGTATTTTCACTGAGTTGATGAAGATCAACTTGTGATGAGCACCAGGCTCATAACACTGCCATTTTGCATGAATGATGTTGATAAAGCAGGTTTCTTTTCTCTTTTTTTCCCATTTCAGCTTAAATACATAATTTTATTTAGGTCTCAGGCTTCATGATATTGTTCAGTGAAATAATCAATGAAGCCCACATATATATGGATTTGGGACATTTGGGTCCACTGTCAAGACACTTGGTTAGTAGTGTCAGAAAATGCTGGGAAGGCCTTGGGTGTCAAACTGTTTTGGCTCAAATCCTAACTTTGTGACCTCCTCCCTGTGTGGCTCTGAACAAAGCATTTAACCCCTCTAAGTTTCAGGGACTTCATCTATAAAAAGATAAAGACAATTTTACCTACCTGCTATGGTCTGAAATGTTTGTGCCCCCCAATTCATATGTTGAACTGCTAACCCCTAAGCTGATGGTATTGGAAGTGGGAGGAGGTTAGGTCATGAGAGTGAAGCCCTCATGAATGAGATTAGTGGCATTATGAAAGAAACCCAGCAAGCTGTCTTGCCCTTTCTACCATGAGAAGGCACAGACAGTGCCACATATGAACCAGGAAACCTCATCAGACACCAAATCTGCCAGTGGTTTGATTTTGGGCTTTCCAACCTCTAAAGGCTGTGAAAAATAAGTTTCTGTTGTTTATAAGCTACCCAGTCAATGATGTTTTGTTATAGTAGCCCAAACAGACTAATATACTATGCCACTGTATTGTTGTATGATTTATGTAACTGTGCCTAGCACATGGTAAGTGCTCAGTGTGTTAGCTGTTATTTTACTCACCACAAACTATAGCCACCCCCACCATCATTACCACTCATCACCCATTATCACATCTACCATTGCTAACCATCACCTACTTTGATTACCCCACAACATGCTATGACCACCACCCATCATATCCAACAATCACTACCATTACCATTCATCACTCATTATGAGAATACTCACTATCACTCACCAGCACCCACCACAAACACCCTTGTCTTCTACTGTGATTCCCCCATACCAACTTTATCTTTCATTGCTGAGCAGAGGCTATAAAAGTAACCAGAATATCCTTTTCAATGATCTCTTAGATACAGAAACTTACACAGTGCTTGGAGATCCAAAATCTATTCATTAGAATCTTCCCATTTCAAATACCTTAGCATGTATAAAAGTTATGAACAACAAAAATAACTAACACAATTTCAATATTACTATGTTTCTGGCACTGTGCTAATCTTAGTTTTCCATGGACTATTTCATTTCAGTTTCATAATGACTTTGTAAGGTACATGCTGTTACTGTTTTATGCATAAAAAAGAACCAAGGCTAGGAAAAATTTACTAACTTGCTTAAATTCACACAGCTAGTGAGTGATAGAGGCAGTTTTGATCCTCTATTCTCCTGCCCAAACTCTTCCACGTTACTGTGATTGAACCACTCTTCCTCCTCGTGTAGGTATTAAAAATATCCTTTTTAATACTCTGCATATCTATCTTTTTCATGTTCTCCCCTGTGACAATCTACTCTCAACCATTTTAGCTATAAATGACCCACAAATCTATTCTGTATCCTTCTGTTGACTGATTGATTTCTATCCTAACAACCAAATTAGGGGCATCTCTATTTGAGTATTGTCTCTGTAAAATCAATATGATCTGACTGAAACTCAGTTTACTGTGCTTCATCCCAAACCTTTTTCTCCTTATTTATTTTCTTCCTATCCTCAAATCTCTAAGCTAGAATGTGAACTTGGCTACTTATCTTTCAATACATCAAGCTTGGCATCTCATCATTACCACCAACCAGCCCTGTGAGTTTGGTCTGTAATTTCTTTAGGATATCATCTCCTGCAGTCCATTCCTACCATCACTATTATAATTTATTCCAACCTGAGCATAGAAGCTGCCCGTGGTACCTGTAAGTCTCTTTTCTGTTAAAAAGATTTCCCAGTCCTCCATACACCAGATCAGTACTAAACTTTTTCAGCTTTGCATTTATGTTTCCCCCATTATAGTCATCTACCTACCTTTTAAACTCTGTCTTTAACCATCTATGTAGCCATCCACTGGACTGACAAACCACTGTTTCCTGAGAACACTATGCTTTAAGGCTTCAGGCCACTGAATGTGCTGCTGCCTGATTAGATAACCTCTCTTGCATCTCTGTATCTGGAAACTTGACCTTTCAAAGCTCATCTCTAACTTCAGCTCCTCCATGAAGACTTGTCCAATCTTCAACAGGATATGAGTTTCCCTTCTTGAAGCTTTGCAGTTCTCTGTGACTTACTTTACTTTTTAAAAACAGTGATCTCTGTCAGTGTATACTTCCCTCAAAAGACTAAGTTCTTTGAAAGCAGAAGCTGACTTCCTTTGCCAAAACCAAATATGGTCTTTATATTTCAGAGATACATTAAACATTAAACATTAAATTAAAATGCATATACCTACCCACTGATGGGCCAATTTGCAAGAGCTTATTGCATTATAAAACTGTGCTATAGAGCTTATACTAAAAAGACATAAACAACCTGAAAGTAAAGGGGGCAGACATAACATTTGGTATAGAGTTGAGTTCCATATGGTTGTACCCAATTAGCAAAAGCAAGTGCTGGAATTTGGGCAAATACTGATGGGGTATACCTAGTGGTTTCCTTTACCTTCAAACTCATTTCCACTGAATGACTCATAAAACTCTTGACATGACTGTGAAGGTAGCCTAGATGAATAAATTGGTCTTACCTTGTTCTGGTTTGTCTGCCATACAGTCTATTTACATAACTTAGTGAGATGTATGAATTCTTAATATTCATTTAATACACCCCAAAATTATCCCCATACTGTTGCAATAATTATGTCAATTTTGAAATATGATTATTTGGATAGGAAGTGGAACATATTATTAGAGGATATTCTAAAACTGCCCTGAAGAGAACAATGTGATCAATATATGAGGCTTCAGTGAAGAACATGTAGAGAGAAGCAGGAGAGAGTTGATAAGGAACCTGGCTGGGCGGGTCCAGGGGAACAAAACAAAGGCATCTCAAAGTGTGTAATCCAGTCAGGACTGGGGAAGCCCTGAGAGAATAGAAATCATTCAAATATCAAGAAGCAGATATCTATCTCAAGTGTTAGAGAGGCATATATGATATAGGAGAGTAAGTAGGATGGGAGTTGGGGGAGACAAGAAAAGCATGTGGGGATACAATGATCACATCATGCCAATATATTTTGAGATAAATTCTTAGAACAATTGGCATGATTTTCTATCAGCGGCAAACCCCTTGGAGAACACTTAACCAGGCCAGTAGGATTCATTAGCCTCAAACCCCACACAGAGAAGGGACAAGGAGTATAACTAACACAAATATGAGTGAATTAGTTCTATAACAACATCCTGGTAGATGGAGGTACCTTTTCAAGAAAGTAGTCCACTTATTTTACATACAATTCAGCACATTATTCTGGTTCAACTAATGAATTCTGGTAGTTCTGGAATTCACTACAGATGGAAAGTGATTTCTACTGAGAATACTATTTAGGGTTGTGAAAAATTTTTTCTCCTGGGAGTTTAGTTACCTTTTACAGCTATTCAGTTATTCTTGATTTTTTTTCCATTGGCCTGCCCACCCACCCACCTACCCACCCACCCATCCATCCATCCATCCATCCATCCATCCATCCATCCATCTGTTCTTCATTCATACATCCAATATTCTATGGATCTGGAAAAACAGGTGCATTTAGCTCACTGAAATAGTTGAGAGGATTTATTAATAAAAGTCCCTCATTTGATGATAGTGTAAGAGGCACAGAGAGGCAACAAGTCCAAGCCCATGCAATGAGTTTCTTGGTGGACCTGGGACTAGAGTTTAGGGCTGTGTGTCTGGATTCTGCTCTTGATCCTTGTCTGGCTTGATTCTCCAAGAGAATCTTGGAAACATGACCCTTCAAAGCTCATCTCTAACATCAGCTCCTCCATAAAGACTTGTCTTATCTTTTCAACAGGATAGGAGTTTCTCCTCTTGAAGCTTTTCAGTTCTCCCTGGATTACTCCACTTTTTAAAAATAGTCATCTCTGTCCATGTTGCCAAGCACCTGTACAACCTATCATATTTACCAATAGGAAACAACAAAAATGACCCCTTTTCCTTATACATATCCATGATTTTGCCATCCTGGGTATAAAAGGGACAGAAAACATGGGACTCACTGTTCACGAAGACGGCGAACCTCAGGAAGGACAGATAGCGCTCCCCTTCAATGGGGTTCCAGCCTACATCAGGGTATCCTTTGGCCACAAGCATAGGGCAGCTCTGTAGGCCACAGCCTGCCAAGTAGGTCACTACCTGCCAAGAACAGTACAAAAGTAAATGTCCATGAACACCTATTATGCTATTATATTTGGGGGAAAAAAGCAGCAGCAAAGAATAAGTATTGGTGAGGAAAAACAGATGTTGAAGCTCTTGGCTACAGTTAGTGGGAATGTGAAATGGTGCAGCCACTGTGGAAAACAGTATGGTGATTCCTCAAGAAATCAAAAATAGAATTATCATGTGATCCAGTAATTCCACTTTAGAGTATATACCCTAAAGAATTAAATGCAGGGTCTCAGAGACCCATATTCAAAACAGCATATTTGCTATAGCTAAAATGTAGAAGCAACCTGAGTGTTTGTATCAGTGGATGAATGGATAAGCAAAACGTGATACATACATGCAATGCAGTATTATTCAGCCTTAAAATGGAAGGAAATGCTGACATATGCTACAACAGAGGTGAAATTTGAGGATATATGCTAAGTGAAATAAAGCCGGTCATAAAAAAGATAAATACTACATGAGTCTACCTCTGTGAAGTAGTTAGAGTAGTCAAAACCATTAGACATAAAGTACAATAATCATTGCCGGGGGCTATGGGAAGGAGGAAAATGGAGTTAGTGCTAAATGGGTAGAGTTTCAATTTTATAACGTGGAAAGAATTATGGAGATGGATGGTGGCCATGGCTGCATATAAAAGAGTTTAATGCCACTGAACTGCTCACTTAAAAATGGTTAAGACAGTAAAATTTGTATTGTGTATTTTCACAACAACAAAAAATTGGGAAAACTCCATGCATATATATTTAAGACAAACAAAAATGCCCAAATTTTTTGAGATAGCTATGAGGCCTGTTACTTCTGGGAACTGAAGGGCTTTCATTTCCTAGAAGCTAGAGGGCCCAAGACTTTTAAAGTAAATAATTCAGTAGATTTTTAAGCAGAACCTTCAATCCACTTTTGTTTCCAAATAATCAATAAGATTGATTATAATTGTTATGTCAGTTCCTAGGGTTTTTGTTTTTGTTTTTGGTTCAGGGAATTTCCATTTAAAAATAAGCCTAAATAGTGTGCATCTTGAGAGAGAATGGTAGAAGAGAAGAGCCCTTTGTAGAACCCAGGCTGGCCACATTCATTTGGCTGTGGTATTGCAAGGCCAAAATGTTCAACCACTGAATGATGGATAGGCCCTGCAGTAGTCAGGGGTCCTGAATAAAGCTCTGCATCAACAATAGCTATCCAGAGTCCAATGCCAAGAGAAGAGAAAAAAGGCCTGGTAAAAACCAGAATTGGTAGTGTTCTCTTTGCTTCCTGGTTACCCGACAACTATCACAAAATCTCAGCCCAGGATCTAATAGAGATTGTAGATTCTGCCTTTTCTTCAGCAGGTGTCAGGCAAGAAGCTTGGCAAATGAGCTTTGTTTAAAATGCAGTTGTTATTCTAATTTTGTCTTAGATATTTCATACATATGGAGGAAAAAGGAGAATTCACCCTCAAAATAAGAAATGATGTATTTTTCTTTCTCTCTCTTTTCTTGTGGTGCTGGAGATGTAATCTAGGGCCTCACACATGCTAGGCAAGTGCTTTGCCTCTGAGCTGCATTCCAAGCCTAGTCATTCTCAGTTTTTAATACCTGGGGCCTGGCACACACAAAGTGTTTCAATAAATGTTTGTGAAATTAACTTTGTGTGCTGATGCTATATTTGCATTATTTTGTGAGTATAACAACTCTAAGGCAAAACTCTCTAACAATCTCTCATTACATGTCTTCCTTCTTAAAACAGTGAAGATACTATTCTGTTTCGAGCTCAGATTTGATTTTGTCTTAAAAAATGTCAGGGAAATGTCAATAGGAGCCAGTCCTGAATTTTCAGGACTATGGGTACAGAACATTTTACTGGCAGGAAAATAAAGCGTGTGTATGTCTGTTCATATGTCGGGGTAGGGTTGGTGCTCAATTCTAACAGACCTAATTTCTCTTGTGATCAATAGGAGGAGGAACTCTAGGGTTTATCAGTCCTTTGCTGCATACCAACTTGGACAATTTTCCAACATTAGAACAAACAAGTTGGTGGGGCTGTGCTGAGCCAACCTGACCACTCACACAAAGAGCTGCAGACTTCATCCCCCTTCACAGATGTCCTACATGCCCATCTTCCCTACATTCCTCTCTTCTGGCTTCCTCACCTCTGCTCATCACATCTTACACCCTCCAAGGGAGGCTTGGCATCTTTGTTGAGAAGCGTCATTTCAAAAGATGAACTGAAGCCGGGCACGGGGGTGCACGCCTGTAATCCCAGCACTCAGGGAGGCTGAGACAGAATTGCGAGTTCAAAGCCAGCCTCAGCAATGGTGAGGCGCTAAGCAACTCAGTGAGACCCCATCTCTACATAAAACACAAAATAGGCCTGGGGATGTGGCTTAGTGGTCAAGTGCCCCTGAGTTCAATCCCTGGGACCCCTCCCCCCCCCAAAAAGGATGAACTGAGGCTAAAGTGGGTACTAAATTCAAATCCTTGTGTTACAGGAGACCATCAGCTGCTTTTCACAAAACACTGTTTTTTTTTTTTTTAATTGCCATTTAAATGTATGAATACTAGAGTCTGACTAAAGTCTATTCCACTAGAGAGAGAGACCACGAGCAGACATAGCATTGAGGGAACAACTATCATGCACACAACCAATAGCACAGTGTTTGAGTCTTGGGGTATGTGTATGGGGGTAGGCAGTGTACCTTTGACATAGCTATGGGACCTAGAAGAGCAACTTCTAAAAATTTCCTCTCATCAGTTTCACTTATTCCTCTTGCAGCTGGAAGAGCTTATTAAAATTAATCCTAAGTGATAGTGGACTGGGACAGTTCTTAACAGAATTTTCAAAAGCAGGGTTATTCCATTATGCCATCAGTTGTTGATAAAATCATATTTGACAAGCTCAATACATCTATTCTTTTTCTGACTTCACTTTTTAACTTAATAGTTTATTAGGGACTCAATTAGATCCAATAGCAATGTTTACTGAATCTATCAGAATAATAAAAATGCTTTTGCTTACATTTTTTTTTGCCCCAAAATATTATCATTTTGTTATGGTTTGGATGTGAGGTATCCCCCCTAAAGCTCATGTGTGAGACAATTCAAGAACATTTAGAGGAGAAATAATTGGGTTATGAGAGCTTTAACTCAATCAGTGAATTAATCCCCCTGATAGGGGTAACTGAGTGGTGACTGAAGGTGGGTAGGGTGTGGCTGGAGGAGGTGGGTCATTGGGGACATGCATTTGGGGTATATATTTGATGAGCTGAGTTTAATCTCTCTTTCTGCCTTCTGATCATCATGTGAGCTGCTTCCATACATCACACTCTTCTGTCATGATGTTCAGACTCACCTTGAGCTCCAAGGAACGAAACTGGCTGTTTATGGACTGAGACCTCTATAAATGTGAGCCCTCAAATGAACTTTTCTTCCCCTAAAATTGTTCTGGTCATATCTTTTAGTTACAGCAGGGAACAAGCTGCCTAAAACACATCATTTAAACAACATCTCTTTTGATATTGCCAAGTCCCTAATGAATAAAACTTAAAGACAAATCCCTCTATTACAGGTTAAACTATGCATCCCCCACCCCCGACTTATATGAAGCCCTAATCTCCGGTACTTCAGAATGTTACTGCATTTGGAGATGAGGTCTTTGAAGAGGTGATGATGTTAGAGTGGTGTCCTTATATAAAGGGGAAACTTGGACATACAAACCCACATCAGGAATGCTTACACACAGAGCAAAGACCTTGTGAGGACACAGGAGGAAGCTGGCCATCTACAAACCAGGCGAAGAGGCCTCAGAAGAAACAATCTGCTAACACCCTGTTCTTGGAATATCTAGCCCCCAGAAATCTGAGTTACTAATTTCTGATGTAGACGCCACCCAGACTGTGGAACTTTATTATGGCAGCCCTGGAAAAATAATATAGCCTAATATCATAACAGAAGCTTCTCCTGGGAGAAGTAAGATGCAGAAATACAAGCATTTTTTCTCCCTGGTTAAGGTTGGCCTTCAGTAATTATTAATTAAATGCATTTGAAATGGAATTTCTAAGGCAAACACTTCAAGAAATTACTGGTAGGTAATTATCATCTCATCTTAATAGATGGAACATGGTTCTGCAGCCTGGCCAGGGATTCCCTGCCAAGGTTGAACCATCAGGACCTTCATGAGTGGCAATTACATTATCCACATCACCTGTGTAGCTACCTCAGCCAGATGAAGGCCAGCTGTTGTGGTAATCATTTAATCACGAGATCTCTGAGCTTCTTCACATTCACTATTTAGGAAAATATATATATAATGTTTCTTGTTAAGCTTCTCAGACACATTTTCTGGGCTCTCCTCATCCTCTTCACCTGCTCATGTTTTTTCACTGGTACTTTTCCCTGGGCCTCCCTTATGAGCTAGCAGTTCTTAGGACTCAGGCCTACCGGTATTTCTCTTCTTGCTCCAGGCTGTCCCCTGAAGGGATCTCATCTACATGTAGGGCCCCAGTTGCCACCCATGTGCTCTATCTGCAGCTCAGAGAGTCCTCCTGAGCTTTAGTAGTGTGCAGTCAACTCCCCACTGGGCATTGCCATTTGGGGGAGCCTCGGGGCACTTCACATATGATACAACCAAAAACCAACTCATCCCTACCTCTTCAAATCTGCTCCACTTTCTATTTTCCTTAGAGGAACAATTGGCCGGCTTAGTATCTGATCAGTGGTTGCTGTTTGTCCTCTTAAAGGCCCCATGGACTCAAGCCCTTCTCATGTTCACTGTTTTAATATTAGCTGAAGCCAGCACCATCTTGTGCTTAGATGACTGCATGTGTTTCTTAACCCTTCTCCTTGCCTGAAATCTTGTTTCTGTTTTAATCAGTTCTTACTCAAACCAGGATGTGTCTTCTAAAGCACAAATTGTGCTGCCTTGCTCTCCTGCCTGAAACCCTCCAGCGATTTCCATTGCTTTGGTTTTCTAGTGAGGCTCTATAATATAATGGACCACTTAACCCAAGATATTCATCTCTGAGTGTTACCTCATCTCTTTTCCTATATTTCCTTGCCCATACTGTGATAATAAAGGTTTGTTCTGAGGGTCACGTGAGTTAACTGTGGAGAGGACTGACAGTGTGGGCCCAGCACAAAGTGGCTCTGTATGGGCGGGAACTCCCACTGTTGATAAAGCCCAATTCCTTATGCTCTGCCTATTTTCTTGCCATGCTCTCAGGCATTCTGTGCTTCAGTCATACTCTGATTCTCCAGTGCACAGTGCTTTCCTTGCAGAGCCCCAATACCCCTGGACAGTGTCCCCAAAATGTGGCTGACAGGTCTGTCCTTATCCTTGGTCATCACTTTTCTGAGTGGCCTTCCTGACACCCTGATCAGGGTTAGGATCTCTTCTCCTTCAGGAACCCAAACCCACTATAGAGTAGATGATGACCTTTCACTTGTCCAGCCCCCTTCTTGCCCCTACTAGGATGTACTACTTCCCACTTAGAAAGTACAATGTCAAACAATAATGAATGCTAGCAAGGATGTGGAGAAGGAGGAATACTTTCATACTGTTGGTGGGATTGTAAATTAGTATAACCACTATGGAAACTAGTATGGAGGTTCTTCAAAAGACTAGGCATGGCTGATAATGTGGATGCTAATTCACAATAAGGGTGGGGGGAGAACAGAGGTATTTTGGACTAGACAGAGGGAAGTGAAGGGAGGGGAGGGGACATGGAGATAGGAATGATAGAATGAATTGGATATTATTACTCTATGTGCATATATGATTATATGACCTGTGTAACTCTACATCATGTACAACCAGATGAATGAAAAGTTCTACTCCATTTATGTGTGATGTGTCAAAATGCATTGTACTGTCATGTATAACTAATTGGAATAAAAAATATTTAAAAAGAAAAAAAAAAAAAAAGACTAGGCATGGAACCACCATATGACCCAGCTATACAACTCCTCAGTATTTATTCTAAGAATTTAAGTCATTGTACTATAGTGATTCATGCATGCCCATGTTTATAGTGGCACCATTCACAATTGCCAAACTATGGAACCAAGTAGGTATCCATCAATGGATGAATAAAGAAAGAAAATGTGGAATATAAACACAATAGAGTATATATTCAGCCATAAAGAAAAATGAAATCATGTCGTTTGTAGTAAAATAGATGGAACTTGAGACCATTACGTTAAGTGAAATAAGCCAAACTCAGAATGCCAAGAGTCATGTGTTTTTTCTCACATGTGGAAGCTAGAGAGGAAAAAGGAAAAGGTGGTGGATAGAGATCTCATGAAAATCAAAGTGAGGGATCAGTAGAGGAAACGGATCAGGGAATGTGATGAGAGGAGGGACAGAGGAGATGACAAAGAACTTTGCCAGGAACCATAGGGACCTGGTGATGCTCCACATAGGCCAGTGAGGCTGGGCCACCACATGCAGAGAACACAAATGTCCACATTTGTGTCCATGAAGCTGGTCTCTCTGCCCACAGGAGATCCTCTGGTCCTAATTACTGTGCTGTTGCCACTTATTTATATTCTACCACATGTTTTGTGTAAGCACTCCAACATAAAGAGGCTCTGACTTTGGCCTGCTTTTTCTCCACTTGGTTGCACTATAGGTAGAAGAGAATGACATACTGCTTTCCCAAGGGTCATTTACCTTCTCAAGGTCTGGTTCCTCTAAGCCCAGTGCTAATTCGTTGTTGTCCATCACAGAAGAGGCTGCTACATCCAGTGGGGTGGACCCCCTCATTGATGGAGAGGCTGAGGAAGGAGAAAAAGAGCAGAAATGGACAAAAAAGGGCCAAGCAGCTTGGAGCTGTGATTGCAGTGCACACAAGCAGACAGAAGAGGGCACCAAATACACTGAAACCTGGTCCACATCCCCGTTTCCGTGGGGCAGCCTGCCCAATTTAAGAATAGCTGTTTGTGATCCTCTCTCCCCATATTCACTACAGACTATGAATAAAGATTAGTAGAAAATCAGTCCAAAGGATCAGCAGGAGCAACACATTCTCAAGAGCCTTTCTAATATAAAATTTTGTGGGGTTCCCATTTGGTGATCACTCAAAAGATTTAAGCTATCACTTGACCAAGTAAGCCCAAATAACTTGAATATTCCTGGGGCTACCACTTAGAGTTTAAATATAGCCTCAAACAGCATTATGGCATATAGCTACATTAGGTTTTGAGTCTTCTTAAGTTTTTGAGTTTTCTTAAGTTCATTTGGCCCTTAGGCTAAAATTCAGAAAAACGCCTTTTAGGTGGCATTTTACAGAAAGGTTGGTAGCCTGAAGTTGCATTTAGTAAATAGAGAAAACAGATTTCAGATTCCCAGTGCATGTATTTGTGTATTCCACAGATCCATTTGATTTCCATCCAGAACAGTGAACTAAGCATATGTATTGAGCTGCTTTTCTAGTGGTGATGATGTATTCACACTGTTTATCCACAGTGGCTCTTGGCCAGTCTGCTGTGCTGCTAAGGGAGGTGCTTGCTGGTTGGCTGATAGGATAGGCACAAACCCTGCAGCCAACCTGCCAAGAAGGGATTGGATCCATGACCTTGGTCTTATTAGCTCTGCTTCCTGGTCAGCTGAGTGGGCTAGAAGTAGTGTACCCAGAATATATACTCAATCCTAGGCAGCATTTCAACACCCATGGGCCACTGGTCCCAAGAGAGGAGTGTGACTATGCAAACATAACTCTGTCACCCATACTGACGTCTCTACTAAGGTTGGAGAACACAGGCATCTTTTTAGAATAAGCAGGGTTTCCTATTGCATTTAAAAACACCATAGCATGCATGTGGCTTCTTTCCCTTATCTCCTAAGTGGTCAGTAGGGGGAGTGCAACCTCCAGGTCCAGATGGGAAGTTACAACATGACTTACATACCTAGGCCCACGCTGCTGTTCTCTAGCAGGTAACTTAGATGCTCAAACATGGCCTTCTGATTTTGCCGGCTAATTCGACAGAAATAGCAAAGGAAGCGGCAGCAGCTAGCAACCATCTTTGGGAAAGCAATCTGTAGGGAGGAGTGGGAAGTGTCAGAGAGAAGGATCTATCATAGGGCCTTTCTGAAAAGTCTGACCTCAAAGGGTCTGGGGCTGCTTGCAAGATGTGCAGAGTTCAGAAAATGAAATTTCTTATTTCTCTCCCCTCCAAGTCTTATTCATAGAAGGGACAGAGTATGGAGGACTCCAAAGAAGAGGTTTCTAAAAATATTGACAGCTAACTATAGTTCCTGAAATATCTTTCCTCTCAAGAAATATAGACTTTAAACAAGAGTCCCAGTTTCCCTGGGTATCACATGAGATTGAGTGACCCTGCACCAGACTACTGATTGCTGTTTCCAGCTAGGGAGGGAGTGGACAAGACTTTGATGGGAAATAGTAGAAAGGCAGATGGATGATCAGAAAAACATAAAGCCCGCCAGTATATTAAAAGTTGAGTCTCCTGGCTCAAAGGTGGCCCTCCAGTTCTGAAGAGCATTGCTCCGTCTGGGAGCCTTCCCTCAATTACTTTTGTCCTTGATAATTGCTCTCCTTTGGGCTCCTACAGTGCTCATAATTGGATTCATACAATTTAGAACGGAGATGCCATCTTATATTACTGTTGATTGTGCTTGGCTTCCCTGCTTAACAAAGTAATTAGCATCTCTATGTCAGGCCACATCTTATTTTTGATCCTACAATGCTCAATAAATGATGTCAGTGTTAACTTTGCTCAGGATCCTAGAAAGACCTTGATTTCCCCTTTAGAATCATGGAGAATATTCTAAGAACCTACAGTCACCTGCTCCTGAGGCAGTTAGATGTGTGCCCAGGGATCTCCTGGATAGATTTAACTTTCTCAAGAGATCAGAAGGAAATCAGTGAGAAGGAATGTGAGCTTGGTTCTGCTCTTCACATCCCCCTGCCAATACTGGTGAAGCTGCTCTGGAAAGCATTCAGTCCCAGGACTCTGAATCATCAATGTTTAAACCATATTCGATTTGCTGCCTTCAGAAGCCATCTCACCATAAAGGGGACCTCAGGCATGCTGGAATGAGTGCCCAGTTATGCCCTTTCTCTTGCCAACAGGAGCTCCCTTCACCTTACTGGGAAGCTGGCAAGGAGCCCGGAAATGTGAGCACTCCTGAAGGAACACTGCCAGGGTCATTGTGGACTTCTGTTCTCCTTTGCAGCAGCCTACTCCTGACTCAGAGCAAAACACACCAGGTTCCTGAGTGGAGCCCAGAGGTATTCCACCTCAGAAGGGCTACAGAATACAGAAAGTAAATTTAGCAGCCGAATGGCCCAGTGAGACTAGTGAGAAGAGCACGCAAGCTTCAAGAGATGGAGCTCTGCCACGGCTGGACTCATCCCTCAGTGCTGTCCAACCTCTTAATTCCTTTGGGGGCAGTGCGTACATCCCTTCCTCTCCTCAGGAAGAGTAACTAAGACAATGGACTCCAGCCTTGTGCCTCTGCCCCAAGAGTCAAGTTCTGGCCAATGCCTCTGTATATAATTACCTGTGATTTCTCTGTACCCAGCACATTCACCATCACCTCCATCACTGTCTCATGCATGCCTAGGACTCTCATAAGGTTGGGATGCTGGTAAAACACCTTGTTGTTCATTATGTCCCTAGGATAACAATAAGAGAGAGACTTCTTATTAGACTACTGATAAGAGAGAGATTGCTTATTTCTATGTTCTAAAAATTCAGGGATGAGCACACACACACATCGGGGTAAAGTAATGGAAAAATGACAGGTTGAAAAAATAAGAAGCACCAGGTCAGCTGGAATTTATGTGGAATACCTATCTAAGTGGATAGGAATATTTTTATGTTTGTTACTTCTAAGTACTTGCTTTTTCTTTTGGAAATATTTCTTACTAATGACGTTTAAACAGTTGTCCCTTGGTCTTTTTGCTTGTAATAGTTTTGGAGACAGTCCACATCACCGGCTTTCTCTTCCTCCATGTACTCAGGGTTCTCTATTTTTTCTTTTGTCCCTATATCTATGTCTCTGTGTACTTCAGTTTCTTAATGATAGTACTGTACTTTCTCAAAGCTATCTAATGTGAGGTACCATGAAGTCTGTGAACAGCAATTCTTAAAAACCAATGACATTAACATGGAATAACAATTATGTCTTTAAATATGAATTTACATAATGAAGCTGCAGGAAAATACAGCTTTTGAAATGCAGCAAAGGCCTGTTAACTGGCCTTGTCCCCCTTGCTGGGTGGTTATTTTGTGCCTATTCTGCTCACTCCTCTTCCTCTGAGGGTAGCATGAGACACCAACCACAACCACCTGTTTTTACTGCTGCTGTGTCTCCTGCAAAGGCTGGGGAAGAGACTAATTCTGCAGCTTTTTTCTTTCCCTTAAAAGTCTCTTTATTTCTATTCTTAAATTTCTGTTTGAAAGTGCATAAATGCACACACCACTCCCAGCCAAGGATGCTCAAAATCCCTTTCCTGAACCTCGGTGATGCTCCTGTGGTGGGATGTAATGTCGATTTTGATTTTAATCAGGTGACTCTTTTGGGGCCTTGGTTTCCTTATCTGCAAACTGGAAGTGTTACACTACATAATTAAAGGAAATCCTCCCTTCTCATGTCTAAAATATTATGAATGACTTTAACTATGAAGTTTCTAAGATGGAGCCATGAGCTCTTGTTATCAATAAAGGTGTCTCACAGAACTCACCAAAATGATTCTGTGGGTGAGAACTGAGAAAATATGGAGGGTTGAGTGGTAACTGTTCAGAGGTGAGCCTCAGAAGATACCTAATTAAAAGCTCAAACGCTCATGCTGTTTCTGTCTTGGGTTGCGTACACTATTCCTTCCTCCAGATTTATTCATGGCCTCCTTAGTGCTATTTTCACCAGCTTCAAACTATGGAATGGCTTTTCTCCAAGACTCCCCCACATTGTGTTCATCAATGCTTGTTTGCCATGAGTAGCAGGTAGCCTGGTCCCTCAGCTTACAAAGTGATTAGGAAGGACACAATCCCCCTGGGACAGGAGAGACTTGAGGCTCAGTCCTGCCACTTGAAGCACTCCCAAGAGAATTGCATGTGACTGTGTATGACCTACCCCAGCCCATTGATCATGAGCAGCTCCTCCTCCTTGCCCATCCTGACACTGAGGAGGGACCGAATCTGGCCCAGAGCAGCCAGCAGGTTGATGGTGTCGCTCACGGAGGCCTGGCTGATGGTGTAGGTCTTCCGCAGGGCCTGCAGCAGCTCCCCGATGCTGTCGTACTGCCTGCGGAGGAGGTTGAACATCATCCGGACCAGCTCTGCATCCTGAATCTGGTTCTCCTGGGCCCAGCGGATCATTGTCTGTGAGACTAGCTCCTTCAGTGTTGCTAGAAGGAAAACAGGAAGGATCTCTGCTATCAGACACATCGCCTATTAGTTAAGGTTCAAAATATCCTTATTTTAGGGGTGGCGAATGACATGCACAGAAGTAGAGTATATCATCCAAGGATAAATATATCAGCCGTACTACAAGAAAAGAGTGTCGTAATTAAAAACTGAGGGGAATATCAAAATATTCTATTTTGATGAAACAATGTATGAATTGATGCTGCAAATAGAATAGTGAATACGACTCTGACCTTGCCTTCTGGGAGCTCACAAGCCAGTGCTTTATATTTTTATTCCTAATAAGATTTTATCTTTATTTTGTAATACAAGACAGTAAGTACTATAATGGAGGCACTTCTAAGAGACACAAGACACAGCAGTGAGTGACTGAGCCAGGTGGGTGAAAGAGAAACATGGACTAGTGTTCACTTTCTTAGAGGAAAACAAACTAAGCACTGGAATGTCTCCCTATTGGTACCATCTCCAAGTAGTGTAGAGATGACCACATACCATGCAAGGATTAAGCAAAGCCATCGATTCAAGAATTGTAAAGGATATTTGAGACAATATAAACATAACAATACACGAGGAGGTGGTGAGGAGTGGACTGGAACATTGTCAGGCCTAAAGGCTTGGCCCTGCACACCTGATCATCCGTCCACGGGACAGACCTGCTTACCCCAGCTCTGGCAGGAGTCAGCTGCCACCCCATCATGAACTACTTACATAAGCATCCAGAGAGAGAAACCTCCATGACTTTGAATTCAGAATTCATCAGAATTCATGCTGGTTACCCAGAAATGCTGCCAACTACACAGGTAAAGGAAAGGTCGCTGAATGACAACCAGCCCTGGGCCTATGGAGGCTGAATTAAGTGGCCCCTGAGAATGGCTGACTGGCATTGCTTGGGAAGATGAGCAGACAGGAGAGGCAAATCTGTAGAGGACACAGGAAGGGGCTTCTGTTGGAGCCCCTGGTGAGGCAGTGCTCACCCTTCAAAGCCACATGACAGAAGCCATGCCATGACAGAAGCCAGAAATGCTGCTTTTAAATCACAATCACAACTGCATCTGGCACTGTCTATCGCGTTCCTCCAAGGTATGGATGGCATTCAGGTCCTGAACTTAAAACCAGGTGATAAAACCAGAGCTGAGGAGATAATGAAGTCCATTGAGTCCATCAGTGAAGGAACAAGGACTAAATGTGGATTGTGCCTTCTGCAGCCGGTGCCATCTCTAACAGTCAAGCTTTCTACTCCAGATCATTCTATACGGCAGATGTCTGCTCTACATACAGTCTTGGCTCATCATAAGGGTATAAAAATAGAACTCGGTTACCAAAGCTCTAAAAGACATCTAGATGTAAAGGATTAATTTAACTTACTGCTGAGTCTATCAACCCTGTGGGTGTTTTAGGTTCAGACAGGAGACACAAGCTGGAAAACTTGAAAAAGGACACCCAAGTCAGAGAGAAGCACAGCCAACAGATGTTCTTAAGAGATCTTGCTAGGTGGGGACTGCTGACAATAGCTGTCAGCTTAGATAATATCTGTACCCTCTGGGGAAGTTGTTTATGGGCTAGACTGGGCTCTTAGGAAAATTTATTCCCACAGATGTCAAAGTTCCTGTTTCTCCGTGTTAATATAGTTAATATAGAACGCAAGACAGAAACAGAGACTCTTGTGCCCAAGGTCAATTTCTCTAGTGCTTTAAGTACGATGCTCTCTGAAGCCCTTACCTTGGCATGAAAGAATCATGGTTATCACCACAAATGTCCAAATCTGCTGCAGAGAGTGCACACATCATCACAGTCTACCACACGGGAGAGGCAATGATGGGATCAGACGGAATTGCTAATCAGCTTGAGGGCCATCTTCTTTTCAACAGGGAGTTTTACAGAGTTATAATAGAACTGAGTAAATATTAGCTTTCCCTTGATCAGCTTTCAGATTAATTCAGGATTTGGGTGAGCTCTTAGCCTCACACCAACTCAAATCCAAATCAACATTTGTAGCCTAGAGAACAGAATCTAATCTCCTGCCTCTCCTTAGTCCAGGCTGGCCTTGGCGGTAAGTATAATGGGATAAATCAATATATTTGTGCCATCAAGTTAACACAGTTTTTAACTCACAGTTTTAAAAATATGGCCACCAAGTCCTATCCGAAAAGAAGAAAGCAAAACTCATCATTGCGTGCGACTTACAGGTAGATGTAATTCAGTAACATGCCTGACATTTAAGGCCACTCATGCTGGACGGGTTTTCAAGGTCCAGTCAGTGAGGGAAGCAACTATGAGAAGAAAGAAAACTGGAGGGGAAAGAGGGAACATCCTCAGAAGTCCTGAAAAGTACAGCATATTTTGTGGCCTGACATGCTACACACACGGCACTCACCAGCAATCCTAGGGAGAATCAATGAATTATGAAGCACTTTGGGGACTGAGGAAATGGAGCTTTTTAATTTCTTTTTGCAGGGTAGGGAATGGGACATAAAGCCTTACATAGGCCAGGCAGGCATTCGACCACTGAGTTACACCTCCATCCCCAAATGGAGTTTTATAACCCCACTAGCAATACTGTTGAAGATTTCTCAGATTTTAATTAGCTCCCATGTACCAGCTGTACAGCAGCCAAAATGTACCAGAGTTAAGAGGTTAAAAAGAATACATTTTCTAGAATGTGTTAAGCTTCCCATGTATCTACACACCTGAGGATTAAAATAATTAATGCATATAACTATGTCTGGCACATACTGTGGGTTTAATAAAGATTAACTATCACTACCATCAATACCAGTAGTTACAGAGCATAATCTGCAGACTCAGGGGATCTAGGACCCTTTAGGCAGTTTTCAAGGTCAAATGTATTTTCGTAATTCAAGTTTGCTATTTGCCTTTTTCATTGTGTTGACATTTGCACTGATGGCACAAAAGCAACTGTGGGTAACACTGCTGGGGTCTTAGTGTGAATCATGTCAGGAGGAATCAACTGTATTCTTTATTGCCACATTCCTGGAAGATGCCCCGTTTCACACAAGGATGTCTTGAATAAAGCAGTAAAAATACTAATTTTATTAATAAGGCTTTGAGTTTGCATCTTTGTATTATCCTGTGTGACAGAATGGTAAGTACGCATAAAGCACTTATGCTGCAGATCAACATTCAGTGGTATTTCTTGAAGAAAAGCATGTGTGTGATCAAGTTGTGAGTTAAACTAGCCTTGGGTTTCATGAAGTGGCATTTTTAATTAAAATAACAAACTGGTTGATCAGACTTAAATAACTGACATTTTCTTAGAAATGAAAAAAGTAAGCTTTTCACTTTAAATGACAGTATTGCTACCAATAATGAAATTTGAGCTTTCAAGTGAAAAAATTTTGGAAAACATTTATCTGCCACTGTGAGCTTTGACAGCTTCTCAATACTTAGACTTTCCTGATTAAGTTGTTGATACTAATAAGAATGGTTTTAAAATATAATAAAACATGTCAACATTTGGAAGCTGTACATTATGCAGTGAACTAATAATTTTCATCATCCACAGCCAATGTATGATGTTGCAAAAATACTCATTGGTAAGAAGAGCCAGTCAATGTGCAAGAAAAGCCACATAATTTTATCCATTGTTTAAAAATTAATACAGCTTCAGATTTCACATGCCAAGTAACTTTTGATATAGTGCTAGAAAAAAAATATCCACAATTGCATGAGAAGGCTATGAAAAGACTCCTTTTCCAATTATTTGAGGTCAATTTTCTTCTTGCTCTTTGGCCAACTGTAAAATCCAGCTGTCTTCTAGTAAGTCAGATTTTAAAGAGACATTAAAACCATATCACTTCCATTATTTTGTTTTGAAATATTTGTCATAAATTTGTGTGGCACATAATGGAGTTTTAAAAATTATCTTTAATGAACAACTAAACAATTTTCCCAGTTTTGGTTTCTGATTCAGTAAATGTTGATAGGCATAACCCACATAAACCAAAGCTCTTGACACATTTTTAGTATCAAGAGCTCCCAAGAGAACTTGAGAACTACTGATGGATGCCCAGAGTCTGTGCTGAGATGAAGCCACAACGGGAAAGCAAAGCTGCCCATTAGGCTGCATGGTTCTCATCAAGTAGCTGAGACCCAAACCTGGAAAGTGGAAGCTTAGGCAGCTTTCTTCCGATGTTTGTTTCTGGATGGGAGGTGGATTAAAGGTGAGTGCAAGAATAAGACTCCTTACATTGAGAAATAAAGTGGGGATTAAAGAATCATCATTTTGAAAATTGAATCCTTGCTGTCAAGGGCTCTGGCTATTATTCATTCAGCACCAAAGTGCTCCCTGCTACCCTGAAGGGCTCCAAATGCTTTCCTCTTCCTTAATTTGAGCTTAAGATCACCATCTGCAGAGACAAGAGGGAACCAGGCCTGTGTGACACCAAGGCTGTGTGGCTTTCTCCTCTGCTTTGCAGTCAGTATGGGACATATGGAGAAAAAAATGGGCTGCAGATGGAGAGGGAGGCCTTAATTCTCTGTCCCCAACATCAGCTACCTTTCGGCAATGACTGCTCATTAACGCTGGAAGCTAGGACTGTCAACTACAGAGGCTTTGCCCTGGAGTCAATGTGTATCTAGGGCTCGGCACACATTTCAAGTTTCTGCCTGTCCTCATCTGAATAGCTCAATTACCTCCAGGTGTGCCACTTCTAGATGCGCTTTTTCATCAAATGGTATTTTCTGGGTATCTGTTAAATGCCCAAGGTTGTCAAGTACTCTCTGAAACTACTCCAAGACATGATTATTACCCACAGCAGCCTAGTTAGAGAAATGAAATCATACCTGTGAGGCATAAAATAAAGTGTCAGTAAGTAAAACTGTTATTAGGGTTTGGATATGAGATGTACCCCAAAACTCACATTTATGACAATGCAAGAAACTTCAGAGGAGAAATGATTAGGTTGTGAGTCTTAATCTCTATCAAGGATTAACTCATTGATTGGACTGAGTGGTAACTGAAGAGATAAGGTGTGGCTGGAGGAGGTGGGATTTGGGGTGTGGCTTTGGGGTGTATATTTGTATTTGGCAAGTGGAGTCTGTTTCCTGATCACTCTGATGTGATTCCCTCCACCATACTCTCCCACCACGATGTTCAGCTTCACTTCAAGCCTGGAGAAATGGAGTCAGCCTTCTATGGACTAAGACCTCTGAAAATGTGAGTCCTCAAATCAACTCTTCCTCCTCTAAAATTGTTCTGGTCAGGTCTTTTAGTTGCAGCAGTGAAAAAGCTAACTAAAAGGGAAATTGGTTCTGAGAAGTGAGGTGGTTGCTGTGATTAAACCTGACCATGTAGTTCAGAAGCACTTGGAGCTTTTTGGAATTGGTGGGAGGAATTTTGAGATGTTTAGCAGTGCAAGCTGGAAATGCTTTAGATTGTTGTAAGTGGAAATTAATGGCTGATTCTGATGGGAGCTCAGAAAACCAGAATGGAGATAGAACCGTGATCAGACCCGGCTCAAAAGGGTTCAGAAAAGGATGACTGTATTGGAATTTGGACTAGAGGCCATTCCTTTTATGTTCTGGCTGAGAAGTTGTTTGCATTTTGCCCATGTCCTGAGACTTTCTGTGAGGCTGATTTTAAAAGCTATGAACTTCTTAATCTGGTAGAGGAATTGTCTAGGCAGCATAGCATTCAGGTGGTGGTATGGCTATTGCAGGCAGCTTTTAGCCAAATTTATTGTAATAATCAGGAGCAGAAAGCAGAGCAGAAAGATTTGAAAAACTTGGATGTGAAAGGCAGGAGTAAAACTGGGGCCAAGGAAGTTGCAGTTGTTAAAGATACTACTGCCACTAAAGAAATGCTAAAGACTTTGCCCAGAGACTAGGAGAAAGATGGCCTGAGGGCATCTCAGGAGCTGGCCAGACCACACCCATCTTGGGCTCAAGGGAGTAAAAGTGAAAATTCTCTTAAGAGATCAGTGGGGAATCCTTGCACAAGCAACCCTAGGAAGGTTTTTCAACTTGCTCAGCCACCCAGCCACTCAGAGGCTGCTGTAGCAGAGTCCCTGTAGGCTTGGCTACTGTTGGAGATGGCGGCAGACCTTGGTGTCATCCATGTGGTGGTGGTTCTGCAGAAATGCAGGATGCTGGACTTAGGGGGTCATGGAGGCTTCCACCAAGATTTCAAAAGGCAGCCTTGGAAGCCAGGCAAAGTGCAGCAGGGTTGGAGTCCCTGTGGATACTCCCTGAGAAAGCAAAGTGTGGAGATTTGAGGAGGAAGCCGAAGCTGCAGTAGAGACCCCCTGAGATTAAGAAATGCCAGTAATGTGGGACATTGTCCTAGGAAATTTGCAGGAAGTGAGCTGAGAGAAGCCAACAGAAAAGCCACTTGAGCTACAACCAGCAAAGCCACAGGGGCGGAGCTACACAAGCCCTTTGAAGAGGACTTCATGCCGTGTGCTCCAGATGCTGAACACGCAACTATAGGACCTATTTGCCCAGCTGGGTTTTGGTCTTGCTTTGGTACAATTCCTTTATTCCATGCCCTTATATTTGTGCATGGAAATGTTTACCCTGTACCTTTATATATTGGATACTTGTAAATTGCTTTTAATTTTATAGGAGTTCACAATGTGAGATTGCCTTGTGCCTCAGAGAAGACTTTCGACTTGAACTTTGAGCATTCTTGGAACTATTGAGACTATGGGGATCAAAATGTGTTTTGCATTGTGAGATGGGTGTGAGCTTTTGGGGACCAGGGAGGAATATTATGGTCTGGATATGAGATGTCCCCCAAAAGCTAATATGTGAGACAATGCAAGAAGGTTCAGAGGAGAAGGGTTGTGAGAATCTTAATCCAATCAGTGAATTAATCCCCTGATAGGGATTAACTGAGTGGTAACTGAAGTGGTAAGTGTGACTGGAGGAGGGAAGAACTGGGACATGGCTTTGGGGTATATACATTTGTATCTGGCGAGTGGACTCTCTCTCCCCTTCCTAATCACCATGATGTGATCTGCTTCTCTCTGCCATACTCTACCACCATGATGTTCAGCCTCACCTTGAGCCCTAAGAAATGAGGCTGAACTTCTATGGACTAAGGTCTCTGAAACCATGAGCCCCAAATAAATCTTTTCTCCCCTATAATTGTGTTGGTTGGGTCCTTTAGTCATAGCAGTGAAAAAGCTGACTAAAACAACTGTATTGTCTAGGACATTTGGAAAATAATACAATTTATATGAAGGTACAACTTCTACAGTAGTGTGAAATGAAATTAGAGAAAATAAACATTAAGATCTTCCTTCCTTTCCAAAGGCTTCATTATTTAAAGTTCTTCAATATTTCTATATAGGTCCCCATTATGTGGAGATAAAAAAGCTGGGATGCAGCAGCCCTAACATAGAGCCATCAGGGCCTTCCAAGTGATATGTGAAATAATCTGATGGAAAGGTATTAGTCTTTGTGGTGGTTGTTTTGGAATAATTCTTTCCTTCAAGAGAGGATTCATACATATAGTATCGAGTGTTTTTATTTTTTTAATTGTATCATTAAGGAATGAATGCTGCCATTTTTAAGTAGGATTTTTAAATTGCAAAGGAGATCACTACTTGGGGTACCTTTGAACTTCTCTTCTAACCAAAGGGAGAGAGATACATTTAAAACAGCTACAACTAAATACACATTTCATTTCTGTTGCTTTTCTAAATTCATCTTTGGAAATGCTGCCCTTTAATGACTGAAAAAACTACTTTAGTATTCATAAGAAGCAGGATGCATGAAGTGAGATACCCTTGCCAGAAGCAAGGTAAGGGTGAGGTGGAGAGGGCAAATCCACTGCTGGCCACATGTACGGCTCTGCCTCTCCTCCACACAGGTCCATGTGACCCTGGCTGGAACCTCCACCATATGTACTGAGGATGCTTTGCCAGAACTGTGGCAATTCCAGGATTTTCATCCTCACTGAGTGGCGTTTTAAGAAGACCTTGTTCAAGGATAACTGGTCTTGGAACCCAGCTGGCTCTCTCTCTCCTCCTTTAATCTCGCTGCTTGCAGGACTGGCTGGGAGAGACATGCCTAGCTGGGAATTCAAAAGGACAGGGGCAGGAGAGACTGAGTTTGTAGACTGAACTAGAGACCAGGAAACATGGGGTCTGCAGGTGACACTGGACTAAGAATTGGCTCCTCCAATACACAAGTGGAACTCAGGGGAAATCCCTGGGGTGTTGTTTTCCAGGGAGGGTCAGAAACTGCAGGCTTTGGAGGAGTGCTGGTTTAAAATTTCCATACCACTTGGTATCCAGAGAAGAGCCTGAAGCACACCTAAGCCTAAACCCTCCCTCCAGAATTTCTACCTACTTGATTAATGCTCTTACTCTAGCAACTGAGGGTAGACAAAGCATCATACTCTAGACAACCCCACCTACTGCTGAGAAGGGAACCTGTGAATACTTTGAACTGCAACAGAAACAATTATTTAACTTTTCATCAAGATTTTTTTTCCTCTCCTTTTTTTCTTTTCTCTGCTGTTTGTGACCTTAAAGGTTCATGGACATGTACACATATTTATATATTTTGTCTTTTTTCATTTCTAGCATTTTGAAACCAGTTATTTGTCATGGATATTTTTTAAAGACTAGGAAGTTTGGTTAGTACATTTGATTAGTACATTCTGTTGTGCATTTTATTTTTAATTTTTTAAATGTTTATATATTTTTCTCACGTTTCCCTTGAATCTTTCTCTTTTCTTTTGCTAACAGCCAATCTCTATTTTCTTTCATTCTTCCTTTAAATTTTTTTTTTACTTTTATCTTCTTTCTTCCTCCCTCAAAATTATCACATCCTACTTTGCTTCTGTTCTCTCTGTCCACCATTTGAAATTGTTAACTCATTTGCAAACTTAATGTTTTTATTGTAGGCAATAACTGGTCATAATATTTCTGTATAGTGTGACAACATTGTAGATGTCATAGCAGGAACTATTTGGTTTAATAATGTTTGCATTGGTTGTTGTTATTATTAGTCTCCCCCTAAACAGTGAGGTACTAGAAACCCTCAGGGACACTATAAGCCCACAGGGTAGAAACACTGCTGCCACAGGTTCATACTGTTAGATAGGCAGACACACAAACAACATGAAAAAGCAAGGGAGCAAACCACCCCAAACAAACTAAGATACTTCAATAAAAGAATCCATTGCCACCACAGTGGAAGAAGTGTCAGGGAAGGAGTTTGAAGGTACATAGTTAAACTGATCATGAAATAAAGGATGATGTAAGAAGTGATATCAGACAGAAAATATAGAATGTGAAAAATCACTTTGACAGATTCTGAAAAAAAATCAAGCAGAAATCCTCTAAATGAAGGAATCAATAAACCAAATTAAAAATCCAGTGGAATGCATCACCAACAGACTAGACCACTTGGAAGAGAGTTTCAGGTAATGAAGACAAAATATATAATCTTGAAAATAAATTTGATGTTAAGAGATCATGAATGAAATTTCCAAGAAATATGGGCTAACCAGAAAAGACCAAAATTTAAGATTTATTTGGATAGATGAAGGCTTGAAGATACAAACTAAAGGCATGTACAATTTTTCAATGAACCAATATCAGAAAATTTTCCAAACTTAAAGAATGAAATGGAAAAGCAGATACAGGAGGCTTATAGAACCCCAAATATACAAAATTACAACAGACCCACATCAAGGCACATTATTCTGAAAATTCCTAACATTCAGAATAAGGATAGAATTTTAAATGCTGCCAGAGAAAAACAAGAAGTCACATTTAGAGGGAAACTAATCCAGATCTCAGCTGATTTCTCAACCCAGAATGAAAGTTAAGAGGTCTTAGAATAATATATATCAAGCTCTTAAGGAATTGGACACCAGCCAAGAATACTATACCCAGCAAAATTAATCTTCAGAAATAACCATGAAATAAAAACTTTCCATGATAAACAAAAGTCAAAAGAATTCACAACTAGAAAGCCTTCTCCATAAAACATACTCAATAAAATATTCCATGAAGAAGAAATCAGAAATGAAAGTGGAAACCAACAAAGGGAGAAATAGTCAAAGAAGAAATTAATTTAAATCAAAATGACAGGGAATAAAAATCATATCTCAATAATAACATTGAATGTAAATGGCCTAAACTCATCAATAAAAAGACACAGAATGGAAGTTTGGATTAAAAAACAAGACCCAACAATAGGCTGTCTCCAAGAGACTCACCTCATAGGCAAAGACATCCATAGACTGAAGGTAAAAGGATGGGAAAAAACACATTATTCACAAGGATCTCATAAACAAGCAGGGGTTTATATCCTCATATCAGATAAAGTGGACTTCAAGGAAAAGTTAATCAGAAGGCACAAAGAAAGACATTTCATACTGCTTAAGGGAATCATACATCAACAACAAGACATAACAATTGTAAATATTTATGTCCTAAACAATGGAGCATCTATGCACACCAAATAAACCCTTCTTAATTTCAAGAATCAATAGACCACAACATAATAATACTGAGTAACTTTAACACATCTCTCTCACCATTGGATAGATTCTCCAAACCAAAACTAATAAATAAACTAATAAAGCTACAGAACTAACAGTTACAATTAATAACTTATACTTAACAGACATATATATTCAATCCATCAATGACTTGAATACACCTTGTTCTCAGGAGCCCATTGATCCTTGTCTAAAAGAGACCATATCTTAGGCCACAAAGAAAATCTTAGCAAATACAAAAAAAGACAGAGGTAATACTTTGCATTCTATCAGATCATAATGGAATGAAGCTAGAAATCAGTGATACAATAAAAAATAGAAGCTACTCTAACACCTGGACAATAAATAATATGCTATTGAATGATGAATGGAGAGAAGAAGAAATCAGGGATGAAATTAAAAAAATATTTACAGGTAAATTAGAATAGCAATACAACATATCAAAATATCTGGGACAGTATGAAAACAGTGCTAAGAGGAAAGTTCATTGCATTGAGCTCACTCATTAAAAGAACAGAAAGTCAACACATAAGTAACCTAACGTTACATTTCAAAGCCCTAGAAAAAGAACAAATTAACACCTAAACCAGATGACAGGAAATACTTAAAATCAGAGCTGAACTCAATATAATTGAAAGAAAAAATCCAAAATATTAACAAAAAGTTGGTTCTTTGAATAAATAAATGCAATTGAAAAACCCTTAGCCAAGCTAATGAAGAGAGAAAACTCAAATTACTAAAATTTGCGATGAAAAAGGAAATATCACAACAGACACTACTGAAATGCAGACAATAAGAAACACTTTTCAAAATTTATACTCTAATAAAATAGAAAAACTTGAAGACAATGACAAATTTCTAGAGATATATGACCATCCCAAATTGATTCTAGAGGACATAGAAAATTTAAATGAATCAATTTCATGCAAAGAAATTGAAGACACCGTCAAATGCCTACCAAGAAAGAAAAGCCCAGGATCAGATGGATTCTCAGCAGAGTTCTACCAGACCTTCAAAGAAGAACTAACATCAATCTTCCTCACATTATTCCGTGAAATAGAAAAGGAGAGAACCCTTCCAAACTTATTCTATGAAGCTAATATCACACTGATACTAAAACCAGACAGAGACACAAAGGAAAGAAAACTTCAGATTAATATCCCTGATGAACGTAGATGCAAAAATTTTTAATAAAATGCTGGCAAATCAAATGTAAAAACATATTAAGAAGGTGCTGCATCATGATCAAATGGGGTTCATCACAGGGATGCAAGGTTGGTTCAACATACAGAAATCAATAAACGTAATTCATTACATCAATAGACTTATAGACAAGAATCACATGATTATCTCAATAGATGCAAAAAAAAAAAGGATTTGATGTAATATAGTATCAATTCATGCTCAAAACACTAGAAAAATTGTGGATAATAGGAACATACCTCAACATTGTAAAAGCTATATATGCTAAACCCAAGGGCAACATCATTCTAAATGGGGAAAATTGAAAGCATTCTAAAACTGGAACAAGACAAGGATGCCCTCTTTCACCACTTCTATTCAACATAGTCCTTGAAACTCTAACCAGACCAATTAGAAGAAAGAAATTAAAGGGATACAAATAGGAAAAAAGAACTCAAAGTATCTCTATTTGCCAATGACATGATTCCATATTTAAAAGATCCAAAAAACTCCACTAGAAAACTTCTAGAATTCATAAATGAATTCAGCAAAGTAGAATATACAATTAATACTCATAAATTAATTGCATTGCTATACATCAGTGATGAATGAACTGAAAGAGAAATTAGGAAATCTATCCCATTCATAACAGCCTCAAAGGAAATCAAATATTTGGTTATCAATCTAAAAAAAGAGGTGAAAGACCTCTATGATGAAAACTACAGAACTCTAAAGACATACATTGAAGGAAATCTTAGAAGATGGAAATATCTCCCATGCTCTCAGATAGGTAGAAATAATAGTCAAAATGACCATGCTAACAAAAGCGCTATACAGATTTAAGGACATTCCTATTAAGGTTCTAATGATGTTCTTCAAAGAAATAAAAGCAGAAATTATGAAATTCATTCAGAAAAATAAGAGGCTTAGAATAGCCAAAGCAAACCTTAGCGAGAAAATTGAAGCAGGAGGTATCATAATACCAGACCTTAAATTACACTATAGAGCTTTAGTAATAAAAATGGCATAGTATTGGCATGAAAATACACAGGTAGACCAATGGTACACAATAGAAGACACAGAGACAAACCTATATACAGTTATCTCATACTAGACAAAGGCACCATGAACATACATTGGGAAAAGATAGCCTATTGAACAGATGGAGCTGGGAAAACTGGAAATCCAATTTAACAAAATGAAATTAGACCTCTATCTATTAGCTTGCACAAAACTCAGCTCAAAGTGGATCAAGGACCTAGGCAGCTACTATAAGAAAAAGTAGACCCAAATTTTCATCATGCTGGCTTAGAACCTCCTCAATAAGACTCTGAAAGCACAAGAAGAGAAATCAAGGATCAATAAATGAGATTGTATCGAACTAAAAAGCTTATTCACAGCAAAGGAAATAATCAAAATGTGAACAGAGAGCCTATGGAATAGGAGAAAATCTTTACCACCTGCACCTCAGATAGAGCATTAATCTCCAGGATACATAAAGAACTCAAAAAACTTGACACCAAAAAAACCAAATAACCCAATCAATAAATGGGCAAAGGAACTGAACAGATCTTTCTCAAAAAGATGAAATACGATCCGGTCAACAAATATATGAAGAAATATTCAACATCTCAAGCAATTAGAGAAATGCAAATTAAAACTACACTGAGATTTCATCTTGCTCCAGTCAGAATGGTAATTATCAAGAATATAGGTAACAATAAATGTTGGCAAGGATATGGGGGAAAAGGTACACTCATGCATTGCTGGTGGGACTGCAAATTGGTACAAACACTCTGGAAAGCAGTTTGGAGAGACCTCAGAAAACTTGGAATGGAACCACCATTTGACTCAGTTATCTCACTCCTCAGTATATACCCAAAGGACTTAAAATCAGCATATTATGGTGACACACCCACATCAATGTTTATAGCAGCTGAATTCACAAGAGCTAAACTATGGTACTAACCTAGCTGCCCTTCAACAGCTGAATAAAGAAAATGTTGTACATATACACAATGGAATATCACTAAGCCATAAAGAAAAATGAAATTATGGCATTTGATGGTAAATGGATGGAATTGGAGACGATCATGCTAAGTGAAATAAGCCAATCCCCCAAATCCAAAGGCCGAATGTGCTCTCTGCTATGCAGATCCTGACTTACTTAAGATAGGTGGGGGAAGGGGAGGGATGAAGGAAGGTTCACTGGATTGGGCAGGGGAGAGTGGGGGGAAAGATGGTAGAATCAATTGGATATAACTTTCCTATGTTCATATATGAATACATGACCAGTGTAACTCCACATCATGTACAACCACAAAAATGGGAAGTTATACTACATGTATGTATTTTATGTCAAAATACATTCTGTCAGGTATAACTAAAAAGAATACAAAATTAAAAAACAATAGGCTCTGTTCAGTGTGTCAGATGGGAGCTTTAGAAATCTATAATGTTCATTTCAAAATGAAAAAAAAAAAAAAGACATGGAACCAAGCACTTGTTTTCTCATGCAAAATAAAGCAAATCTTCAAACAGAATGTCTTAGGGAAGCTAGTCATGTACACATGGATTCCTTGATAATTACAAATGACTTTATTTATGAGATTATTAACATCTATCTCACTCCATTTTTACTGTAATTAGGGACAGTAATATTTAGGCAATTATATCAAATATACAATCTAAAAACAATACTTCAAATGATTATTCAAGCTAAACTCGGAATGGGAATATTTCTAAGGCACTGTATTGTTTAGAAGTACTTGATATCTGAGGGATACTTCAAAAGAAAAATACCTATTTTGCTTCCTGATTTCTGGACTAGTCAGAAATTTTATATAATAACCAAGGATTTAAGTGTCTTCATATTAGAGCTAGCCTAAGGAATCAGTTTGGGGGCCCAGGTATTGCCTCTTGTTTAACTGTTCACTTCCTTCCACTAGCCATTTGATAATCTCCTCTGACTTCAGATACTCAGGTTGCCATGTATGGCCCTTATAAGGAAAACACTATAGAGTCACCTGCCACAGTTATAACTTTCTTTTAAATGATCAATTTACCAGTTTTCCAGTGCCATGTACCATAAAAGAAGGGTCATTTATTTTCATGGTGCAGGTTTACATTTTTAGGCTTTAGGGGTCTGGAAAGAAACTTTTCTTTTCTCCTCCAAATTTAGATCACAGGCCAAGTAGCCCTCAAGTACGTAAGTCCTATCAAAGAGTAGCTATCTGCCATTGGCAAAGCAAATCCCTGCAGCTCATAGATCCCACACCTACACTGGTGTTACATCTCTGTGAGTGCCCTTAAATCTGGGTCAGTTTGGAAGACAAGTTTTCCAATTACACTGGATACAGACAGCAAATAAAATTGTGCTGTACTTTTAGGTTAAACTTAGAAAGCAATTTATAATGTTCACATTACAATGGGAAAAGAAAAATAATCATGTGCATTTAAATTATGTACACTTATTTTTAAATTATAGGTGATTAAAAAGTCAGCTTGTGAGATGCTGTAACCACTCTGGAGGTGAACAGGTGGTAGATCATTTCTAAGTCCAAAGAACAAATGTATTTTGACCTTTGCTTTCTTCCCTCCCAGGGTAGGCTGAATAATAACACCTCCAAAGATGTCTATGTCCTAAATTCCAGTATCTATGAATATGTTGCCTTACATGGCAAAAGGGACTTTGCAGATGTAATTGAGTTAAGGATCTTGAGATAATAAGATTACTATGGACCACCTGAGGCTCAATTAATCACAGACGTCTTTATGGAAGGAGGCAAAGAGAGAGAAGGACTTGCAATCATAGAGGCAGAAGTCTGAGAGGAGGCGGCCACTGGCTAGCCAGAGAGTGCAGGAGTCCTCTAGAAGCTGGGAAAAGTGAGCTGGGTTATCTTTCAGAGGATTCAGAAGGACTATGGCCCTACTGTTTAGACTTGTGACCTCCAGAACTGTAAGACAATAAATTTGTGTTGTCCGTGGTACCAACTATGCTTGTGGTCATTTATTTGAGTAGCAATTTGGAAACTCACATCTCCCTTGTGATAGGAAGTCCTGAATGGAGGTATTTAACTCTCCTGAAGCTAAAAATCTGACAGGGCTGCTGACACAACTGAGGTCTGCCCACATCTGGCCCAGAGCTTAGACAGAACCAACATAAACTGCAGAGAGCTGCTGTGGGCCACGGGGCCACAGCATAGATCCAGACAGCATGGTCTTTAGTTCCCCTAACACACTTTGCCTCTATGAAGGACATGAAGGAGGACATGAAGGGCTGTCACTGGCTCCATCTCAACATAAACTACTGAATCAATTAATGAAGCTGAAGATAATAACCACCATGCATAAACAATCACACTGAGCACATACCTGAGCCTATTTTTTCCCTTCCTTCTTAACAGGACCCTGGGTTTGTGCAGGCTACTTGTCCACCTTATGGCCCATGTTCCTCAGGGACCCAGCTCCATGTTGAAGGCAGGCTCTGTTGACTTAGGTCCTCCAGCACATTGTGTTCTAGGTCACACTCATCAGTGCACAGGTTAGCCTATGACCAAGTTCTCCAAGTAAACATGATCTCAGGATCTTTGCTTGGAATACCAGAGCAGGAGAAACTTGATTTTCCCTCGTGTAGTGATGGAGATGAGGCCTAGAAATGCAGCCTCTGTATTACTGCTAATCTGGGGACAAATTACTCTGAGAATGTGGGAAAATAAGACCACTGGGAGAGAGCACAGGCACTGGATCGGCTCGTCTTAGTGGCCGGCTCCATCTCAAAACCCCCAGGTTTGCCAGTTAATGAAGTCCTTTACTGGCTACTCTGTGTGAAATGGGTTTTCTGCTGCTTGTTTTGCTAAAAGCGCCTGAAATGATAAATGAAGTTCTTATGACTTATACTTTGTAAACTTAGTTCAGAAGATGTATGTAAACTCTTAGATGTATAAACTCTCAAGCATCAGAATATTAAACTAAGCATATTTTATTGAATTCTTAGATTACATCACCCCACCCCATGAGATAGATACTATTATTTTTCTCCTTTTATATTCAAGGAAACAAATATACAGAGGCTAAGAAACTTCCCTAACATCACATTAGTAAAGAGCAGAGCTAGGATTCAAACCTATTCTGCCATAATCTACCATCGTAGAGCTGCTCACCTGTATAAAACTCAAGAAAAATAGTTATTTTTATTAATGCTTTAAATTTATATTATGCATGCTGTCTAGATTCTCTCTTAATAAGCTATGAAATAGATTCAGAAATAAAGTCCTGAAACTCATACAGCTTTAGTTCTTTTTCTGATGCTCAGATAACTCACTTTCCCACAGCCTCAATTTCTTTACCAATAAAGTAAAATTAGCCTATAAAATTCCTCTTGAAGAAAATGAATATAAGTGTGATATAGTAACAAGAGTACCAGGAAGGGCATTAGGGTACTTTATCCTAGCTTTGGCTGTGTGACCTCGGGGAAGTAACTCTACTTCTCTGAAGTCACATTGCTTTTGATCTAATATTCTAAGATTCTATATCTATCTGAGCTGCTGAACTCTTGAATGAATTGTATTAAATTATTAAATGGTAAATGAAAGCCTATGTCCTCAATGAGTTAAACGGACAAGCACCAAGAATTTTACCACCATGTTTTAATGCCCTATTTCAACATTACTCCGTCTGCTTTCCCTTAGAATAAAACCTGAAATTGAAGAAATAAAACAAAATCTCAAAATTCTAGTGGCTCCTGACTGCCATAAGTGGCCATTATCAAAGCATCACTGCACACCACTAATCATCTACCTGGAGCAGATGAGCGGTGGCAACTTGATGGCCTTGTGGTTGACTGTTCTGATTGCTGGGAGTGAAAGGAAACTTCCTAGGTCAGGGGTCACATGGTACAGTAAAACCCTTTAGATTTAGCTGGGGAGATTTCCTGAGGAAGACCTCATGCCCTCTGCACTTTGTGTCCCAGAGCTTCCTGGAGGCCAAGATTACAAAGTGGCCAGGTATCCATGACTTATTAATAGTGGAGGTCAAGGGGAAAGTTAAATCCTTTGACTCCAAGGAGACTTTTGGAAAGTCCATCATGCTAACTGCCCTCATGGTTCCCCAGGGCCTCTGTGGCCCAGGCTCTGCAGTGGGAACAAGTCTGCCCCATTTCACTAGGAGCAGGATGCTGGAGGGATAACTGAGAACCAAGTGGCAAGGGTCTCTGAGATGAAATGCCTGTGAAGACAACCTGGAGCACTGTGCCCAGTGACAAAAAAAGGGCTGCTCCACTTAACTGTGTCATTAGGGCACAGTGAACAGCCACTGTCAGTCAGACACCTATTACCCCAGGCTGCACAACAAGCAGCAGAACACATTTGGGCTCTGTATTTTTTTTTTTTTTTTTTTTTTTTTGGTACCAGGGATTAAACTCAGGGGCACTTGACCACTGAGCCACATCCCCAGCCCTATTTTGTGTTTTATGTAGAGACAGGGTCTCACTGAGTTGCTTGGCGCCTTGCCATTGCCAAGGCTGGCTCTGAACTCACGATTCTCCTGTTTTAGTTTCCCTAAGTGCTGGGATTACAGGCTTGCACCACTGTGCCTGGCTTCTGTATTTAATTTTGGGACTTTTATGCTTGTTTCCTTCTATACTGGTTTCCTTAGCTGAGGAATAAGATGAAGTTCAAACTCCTGGCAGGAATCTCTCACTCCTCAGTATAACAATGATAGCCAGTGCTTATTAAGAATCTCCCATGTGTCAGATTCTGTATTAGATACTTGCCATGAATATCATTCAATCCTCTCAGAATAAGAAAAGACAGACATAGTAGGAACCAAATTTCCCCAACAATGCTGGCCCTTATTGGCATAATCTCCACTCTGTTACTTAAAGAAACACTTCAATTCAACTGAATAAAAAAAAAAAAAAACAACAGTTCTTAGAAACAGGTGGTCTACTGAGATGGCCACGGAAGAAGGTCTAATAGGATTTAGAGATTCCTGACTCTGTCCGCAATGGGTCACGGACCCCACAAACCCAGCCTGGTCATACTGGCCTGGCTGCTCTTGATCCTGGTTTCTAGGACAGACTGTCTTAGTGGTGTGGCTGTTGGATATTCCTGATAGATCTGTTCCTAAATTTCCCTCCCTAAATGGCTCTCTTGGACAGAGCCTCCTACCTGTAACAATGGGGAAAGCATACGAGCAAATGTTTTGCTGCAGGATGGTTGCCAGCCAGCCGGAGGTTCCCTGTCAGAGAAGCTCCATGAGCCATAGGCAAAACTGCACTCTGGGTTCCCAGCTGGATCCTCCTTTCCTTCTCTACAGCTCCCTGGAGGCTCATCTATCATAAGGAGATAATTAGCCTGTTGTTTTTGAAACCAGTCAACCAGCCTCACAATCACTTTCTCAAAACATGCAGGGGATTAAATGACCAAAGATGATGGGGAAAAGAGCAGCAAGGATGGATGGATGCTGTTTGCCGATGTGTAAGGAGAGAAATCCCTGAAATGAAGTTGGTGCAGAGAGGGACCCACAAAGGACACAGAGGCCTGAGACCTTTGTCTCCACCCTGCTAGGAAAGTAATCAGAGGCTTTTAGTTTCTATGTCCACTCAGTATGGAGAAAAAACTGATTTTGAGGCCAAGCTACCAGGCAGGTACCCTGAATGTCTGTGCTCCCATCCCTTCCCTGCACCCACCGCCCCTCCTGGGCATCCCTGCACAATTTCTGAAAAACGCACAGGCTCTGGATATGGAGGACAATTCACCATTTTGGCCTATTTTTAATTTGTTTAAAGACCTTGTCCAAATTCCTTTGCTCCTCTCAGGCTTATTTTCCTAGTATGTAAAATGAGAATTTAGAGGTCACAGTACTTGGTTGCTTGTTAACAAGAGGATAAAATCACATGAGGTCATGTGATGTGTCTAGCCCAGCACTTGGCACAGAGAAGGCACTCAGTAAGTGTGAGTTTCTCTTTCCTGAGAATCAACCCCTCTTCTCCATCCCTAAAACACAAGCTGCCAAAGGAGAGAGCCTGGCATTGATTAACTGACTGCAAGATACCTGGTATACTTCTGCCACTGTGAGATGCCTGACTGGGAGCCAAACACAAGGAGTCCTGATCCTTGTTTTGTCCTCTGTGAGCTGGGCACGTTGCTTAGTGCCTCATCTCTCCCTTTCTTCACCACTAAGCTAGGGCAAATGAGGCCTTTTTTGTCTGCCATGTGGGCTTTGCAGGGCAAATGAGATGGAGCATGGACAATCTTCCTGTGACCTCCGTGGAGCTAAATAAAATTAAGGCTTTCTTCTCCCCATGCCACTCTGTGTCTCCATGTCTGTTAATGCAATTGCTCACCTCTCAGGAATTCATAATTAGCCTGTTGTTTTGGAAATCAATCAGCCATGAAGACTCTCTGCAACACCTCCCTCTTCCTCACATTTCTAATTTATTATCAAGATATGCTAACTCCACCTTTACTTTGTCTGGCACCTAGAATCCCTCCCCTTTTTGCCACCAGCTGTGTTAATTTTCTATTGCTACTATGACAAATTACTGCAGACTTAGTGGTCTAAAACACCACAAATTTACTATCTTATAATTCTATAAACTAGAAATGTGATTGAGATCTGGGCTGAAATCAAAGTGTGATGGGGATATCCTTCTGGAAGGCTCTGGGGGAGAATCCTCTCCTTGCCCTTCCCACTTTCCAGAGGATGCCTACATTCCTTGGTTCATGGCTCCTTCCTCTAGTAAATTGGAGCCACATTCTTCCCATATTACATCTCTCTGGCTCTTTTCTGTCACTTTCTTTAACTTTTAAGGATCCATGCGATTACTCTGGGTTCACTTCAATAACCCAGGAGACTTCTTGATTTTAAGGTCAGCTGATGAACAACCTTAATTGCAACCTAAATCTTCCCTTGCCATTTGATGTAACATTAAAAGGTTTCAGAGATCAGGATGTGAAATCTTTGGGAGTCATTATCCTACCTACCACACCTCCCTCATAAAGTCCTCATATGTGTCACCCAGAGTACTTTTGACATCATGCACCTCCGTGTGTCTCAGCTGCAGACAATGGCTAGAAAATGTGCTTGAGGACAAAATTCTTACTTAAGACATTATTTTGCTAAAACAAACTGTATTGGTACCTGATAGTGTATCTGAAATGTGGTAGGTAATTAACCAATATTTAATAGCCAAAAATAGTTAAAATGAAGGACTATGTGCCAGGCACACTTTTAAGTACTTTGCACATATTAATTTACTGCTTACATCAACCCAGGAAAGTATGTACAACATGTCCATTTTATAGGTGAGAAAACTGAGGCACAGAGAAGCTGTCACACATTCAGTGTCCCAGACAGATGGCAGAGCAAGAATTTAAGACCATGCAGCCTAACTTTAAAGCCCTGTGCTCATACTTACCTCACTGTGGTTGAGCAAACTAAAGGTTTAGTCCTCAAGAATCTTCCATAGCCATTGTTTACAGGGGACAAGATGCTATTATGTAAATGACGTGCAGAGAATTGGACTCAGGTTGACAAGAGTTTGACTTTTTATTCCACCACTTTGTGATTTTAGAAAGTTACTTCGTCTGTCTTTACTTCAGTTTATTTTAAAATAAGAGTGCAACTATCTACTGTCTGTTGCTCTTGTAAGAATTATTTACAGTAATCCCAGTGGCTCCAGGGGTTGAGGTAGGAGGATTGCAAATTCAAAGCCAGCCTCAGCAAAAGCAAGGTGCTAAGCAATTCAGTAAGACCCTGTCTCTAAATAAAATACAAAATAGGGCTGGGGATGTGGCTCACTCAGTGGTCGAGTGCCCCCGAGTTCAATTCTCAGTAACCCATCCCTCCCCTGGCAAAGAAAAGAATTATTTACAGAAGTGCCTAAGACAATGCACAGTTCAAAGTGGGTTCCATGCAGATGTGAACTCCCTCCCCCTTTCAATTGCAATGCTGAGTATTATAACATTGTGGGTACCACAAATACGAAACACAAATTAGGAAACGCTCCAAAACACAAGGCAGTTCAATCAGTTGATTTTCTAAGACACCATGTATTCTAATCATTGGTTATGCTTTGGATCTGAAGTGTCCCCCAAAAGCTCTGATTAATGCAGGAACATTCAGAGGTGAAATGATCAGATTATGAGAGCTGTAACCTAGTTTGAATGGACTGAGTGGTAATGGTAGTCAGGTGGGGATTGGCTGGAGGAAGTGGGTCACTGGAGGTGTATCCTGGAAGGTTTCATCTTATCTGTGGTCCCTCCCTACTCCCTTCTCTGCTCCTTGGCTGGCAACTCCTGAGCTGCTTTCCTCTGCAATGCCTTTCTGCCATGATATTCTGCCTCACTTTGGGCCCCGAGCCAGAATAGACCAACTGTGGACTAAACCTTGAACCTAAAGCCCAAATAAATTTTTCCTCCTTCAAGAGGTTCATTGGGTATTTTGATCACAGCAAAGAGGTAAACTGACTAAAATATTATCTTACTTTTTCACTGTGTTCCACTCTCTTTCATTTTGGAATTTAGCCAATTTCAACTTGTTGCCATTTCTGGAATATGACCAGAACTGTTCTGCCTTTTGGCTTTTGTCAATCAATTTTTTTAACCAAAAATGTCTCCTTATTTTATCTACATGATCAGATTCTTTATGGGCAGTTTCCCAGCCCCTTCCCTGACCCAGACCCCTTTCCCTGAGGTCAAAAAGATTTGTGCCACAGAGCTGAATGTAGAAACAAGTAAGATGTGGTCCCTGCAGTAAGATCCATTAAGGAAAAAAACAGATACATAAAACTCCACCTAAGGAGAAAAGTCATACATAGCCTACTAGAAATCACATTAGATGCTTGGGACAGGAAGTAGGACAATAAAGTTGAAAGAAAGGCTTCATGAAGGTGGTGTCAGTGTACCTTGGGGAGGGTCTATCTGGAAAGAATGTAGAGAAGAGGCTTAAAAATATTGCCCTTAGAAATACATCCCTTAGATGTACCCACCACCATTAAGGGATCTTAGTTTGCACATATTTCTATCAGAGACCCAGGAATTAGTTTGGTGATAAACAGTAGACATTTTTTCTTCCTCAGAACTAAACAAGCTGTGCAATCAGCTAGAAGAGAATTTTGGTTTATCTGTTCAGTGACTGAGCAGAGTTGCCACAAGTAACAGCTTTTGGGCATGATGAGTAAAAACTCACCTCTGGACTGACATCTGGTTCTGGTCTTCATCAGAAGAGTGACAGGGGAGAGGCAGTGTTCTATGGCACAGAGCACAGGGCTAAGGACGGAAGAGGAATGCTCACCTCCTTCAGACATACTCAACCACACTCAGTACAACCCAGCTCTGGACCAGTGGTACCCAAAGCTGAACTGCAATGGCTTATCACAGGCCTGGAGACCAAATGACAGTAGGGAACATCCATCCCTCTCCTCTATTCCACTATTTGAGAGGATAATATTCTTTGGGACATCTCTTCATAGAGAACACCTCCAACAGGGAAGCATTCAGTGCACAAAATCTTTACAGTGCACCTGTAAAATTTGATAGACAATTTTCATTTTGTTAATTTTACAGTTTAGGAGAAACAGTTGATTTCTTAGAACTCAATTGCTATGCATTGTATTAAAGGAAAGCCTGCTTAAACTGCAGTGTGCAAGAAGCATTGGCCTAGACTTAATAGGCAAAAGATTTTCTAGGAATTTGCTAGATTGAGGTATAAAAAAAATGTGACTTAGTATGGTGCTATAACATTTTTTACTTCTTCATTCTTATAATCCTTTGACAATATTGCAAGAGTTTTCATGGACAACAAGATTTGGAGTTAATTTAGGCAAATCTGTGCTACATCAAGCCAGCTAGTAGAATTCTGATGATTTTTAGAATATCCTTGCTCCCTGCCTCCTAGAAAAGTTGAGTTTCCCTCCTACAGGTCATATAGCCAATACCAGCTGCACATAGAGGAGAAACTGCAGGAAGGTTCACCACTACCTTCCCTGAAAACTCCAAGTCCAAATCGTTGGCTTTGTTAACTCAATTCTGTTGGATTCTGATTATATCACAGTTGGTACCTAAAGCTGAACTTCAATGGCTTGTGAGGATTCACCTGACAGATGTGATGTTTAAAAAACATTCTATATATGAGTCTTTGTGTTGGAGGCTCATGATACATATGTTGATAAGTTCTTTGGAAGGCTTCCTGATACAGGGGACAGCCTGGTATAAGGCAATGAGTCAGAAAACCTAAGGTGAAATCACTGCTTTATTCACTGTTATTACCTTGGGCTAGTGACAATCAGTCATGAGGGAATTTTTCTGGAACCAGGGAAGGACAGAAATAACCAATGAATGAGCCAGTGTACCTCGATTCTTCTGAGTCCTTTTCCCCTGAACTACACAGTGAAGGAATGAGGAACATTATCATCTGTTAGTTAACTATATGTGGACATAGGCCAATTGTCAGTTCACTACAGAATGTCATTATTATCTACATTTGTTATTTTGTCAAATGCAAGAGCAAAAGAAAGCAGATAAGCAGTCACATGAATAAAGTTATCAATAATTTATAGGACTTTGACCCTTTATTCCAACATTGTCCTTTTTTTGGCCAAATTAAAAACACTTTTGGTGGGTGGGTAAGCCCTGAAGCTTATTTATCTTACCATGTGAGATGAGTTAAGGGATCCATGTATCTGGAACATTTGCAGGGCACCCATATACTGAAAATCAGATGTGCTTTACTACCTGGATCATTTCCACTATTTCTGAGACCCTAGGATGGAACACATAGAACACAAAGCTTGAACCTTTTGTGGTTCCACCTGTGGAAGGGAGGCAGCATGGGGTGAAGACATGAGGTCTCACTTTGGGGTGGGCTCCCTGGTGTGTGTGTTCTACCAAAATGGACATCCTGATCTGTCTGCTTGAGCCTGAAGGGTCAGTGAAGATTGTACTCCTCAGTGCTGTACCCCATTCTGAAAGTTAAAGGAACCTCACAAAGGCAGATGATATGGATTTCATCTGACTCCATACGCCAGACACAAATGGTTACTTTGTGGGCTGCTAGTCACGACATGCTCTTTGTTAGAAAGGAGGTCAGAAAGAAGCATCCACTTTCAAAAATAGACTCCCAGTAGGTGACATAGGAGACATATAGGTCAGCTCTATTTCCAGTTCTGCTTTGGTGGTAACCACAAAAGGAACCTAAGTTCACTTTCTTGTGGTTTTAGAAGCCTGCTGGCATGTCCCTTTCCATGGTGACCGAAAGGACTGATCAAGGGGCCAGAGCCAAGGCCTTAGACATGCGCTGTTCCCGACGCTTCAACACTTCTGCTGACAAATGGGGAGGGCTCGTTCCCTTCAGAAATATTCTGACAAAGATGAAAGGGTAATATAAAGGGCAATAAGATGTATGAACCCCAAAGTAGTGTTTTCAGACAATCTGATCATATCCTGACAGTCTATTGCTCTAGTGTATGATTTGAAAGTGGTTCCAAGATGGATAGGAACAGGGAACAAGATAAGAGGCAGCCACATTAAACCTAGGGCATTTCTCTTTCTTAGACAAATGACAAATTTGCAGAATATTTAGCAAGAAGATTAATTATATATAATATTCAGACAATCTTCCTCTTGAAATGTTAATAGTGTAGAGATAGTCAACTGCCCTGTAGGACTAATTATGATCCTGTTTCAACACAGGTCAAAACAGTAGATGCCATCTACAGTGGAAAGATCAGAGAAATGAATTTGGACAAGACTCAGCATTGTTAAAACACAGAAGGCCAAAGACCTCTAGGACATTTCATTATCAATATCATAGTCAAAAAACCAAACCATCTCCTATTTCTTTTACAAACCCTTTTTCTGCTATTATTTTATTTACTTACTGGGGCAATTTTTCATGCTAAGGAACCAGAGAAAAGTGACAGAAAATTATAATAGTTAAAAAGATAATCTACAGACACAAACAAACAAAAATGGATAGATATCTGTTTGCAGGCATTTCTAAGTAGATGGAGAAGAGCAGGCACTGAGCAATCCATCTTTTAGGTTTCAGAAGAGTCTAGAAGTTAGTTCCTTCCGTGGGAGGAAAGAGAGTCCCAAATATGTAACAATAAATACCAGCAGTGGTAGCTTACTGCCTGGATGGCTCCTTTGAGTTTAAGCAGTCCACATATATATCACAATATTTGTTAAAGAGTCAATTACCCTAAGTCTCAGAAGAGAGAGTTGGGAGTACTGTGATTAAAAGGCACATCACTTACTAGGGCATCTTTCCTCCTCCTCTGTTGGTGGCTCCTTCTCTGGCTTGGGTGGACCTTTGATTTTGTGTATCAAAGCACACAGTTTTCCTGTCCAGGTGGTGTCCTCATCTTCCTCCTCCTCTTCTTCCCAGGGGACCCCTAGCAAGCCAAAGACAAAGTGAAAACACAAACAGTACCAGAAACTCCTAAGTATTGGAAGATAAAGATACTGCTTCTTATCCTTCTGGAGCTTTCTAAAAGGACCGCAGGCAGCTGTCCATGATTATTATGCCTTTTGGGAAGTTTTTAAAAAGATGATTTCCTGTGTACCAGAACATCAAGTAATTTTAATCTCAGGATTTTACTTTTTCTAACCTGGATTTAAAAAGGGCTCTAGAATCTCTAGAAAGAGTCTAACATTGTGTTATTTCAAGTGAAAAACTCAGCTATTTCCCATGTATTACTCAATCCACCGAGGTTCACACTGCACAAATGCTGAGAGCCACTGAAAACCAGCAAATGTGTGTCAAGATAGGGATCACCAGCTTAGAATCCTGAAGGGCAAAAGTTTCTGCCTCCCTGACCATGTACACTGTAATAGCCAAACAGCTAAGGGATCAGAATCTGGGCTCATGCAGAGTCGAGTCCCAGTTATATGATTGTCAGTAAACTAGGTGAGGTTTATGTGATGTTATTTTCTGATGTTATGTCTGTTATTTTCCTTCTTTCTCTAGAGGCCCTGTTCCTTCTGAATTTCCAAAAAGTTTCCTTTGGCAGAAAGAATGTCAGTCATATATTCTTCCTGGGTTACCCCCTATATCTTTCTCTGACCCACACAGTCTGGATAGAGTCACTTCTTGAACAATTGGTATTGCAATTCAAAATCAAGAATGACTCCCCCTGCCACCTGCTTCACCCCAGGTTTTCTAAGGAAGGAATGAGGAGTAGACTGTCTTGGCTCCTGCCTCTCAGAAACTCACCACAGTGAGCAAGAAGGTCCTCATGGAAGTCGTACAGCTCCTCCCGGATTTCCTCTGGGCAAGGGCAGTTCTCTCCCAGTTGAAAGTTAAGAAGCATGTTGATCTTCGTGGATGAGAAATAAAGGCTAATTGGTTCTCAATATTGGTCAAGGGAACTCAGATCCTGCCTTAGATGCCTAACATTCTGTGCAAGTTTTATTTTATTTTTGGTAAAAGTGGTCAATATGCAAAAGTAGCTTTCATTTTTGCTTATTTTAAAAGTAATTTATTAGTTGCACAAAATTCAGAGAAGAAATATACTGTGATAGATTTCACCACTCAAAGATAACCACTGATTCAGCAAAGGCGAGGTACTAAGCAACTCAGTGAGACCCTGTCTCTACATAAAACACAAAATAGGGCTGGGGATGTGGCTCAGTGGTTACCCCTGAGTTCAATCCCCAGTACCAAAAAAAAAAAAAAGATAACCACTGATAATATTTTAGTTAGTTTCTTCAGACAATGTTAATCCACAAAAATTGGGACTACACTTAGATATACATTTTTAAAAGCACATTTTCTACTTACTATAAATTACATTTATTAACATGAACATTTTTAACCTGATTTTTTTTAAAGATATTTTTCTTTTGATGAATAATAATTTGTGTAAAATTTATTCTGTTATGATATAAGTAAGTTTCTATTTTTGGTACTTATTACTAAAAGTTGCTTTGAACTTCTTTTTATATAATTTTACTTGCATATCTAATCATTTTCTTAGGATAAACTCCTAGAAGCAAAATGGTTAGAGCAACAAATTGGCATGTTTTAATGGCCTTTGATATGAATGTGAGCTAAATTGCTCTCCAAAAAACTCCCAACAAGTTGCATTATTACCAAATTTATACAACAATATTACTTTGCCATCTTCATTATAGTAATACATGTTCAAATCTTTACAAATTTAATGGTTGAAAATGTCATATCCCTGTTGCTTTAATTTGCATTTAATTGGTGATGCTGAACTTTGTTTCGCCACACAGAAAGACTGAGTTATTTTATATTTTATAAATTTTGTGTCTGTATTCTTCCTCCATTTTTCTATTGGATAATTATCTTTTAAAAAATCAATTGGCAAGTGCTTTGCATACTTTAAGATTCTTAGCTCTTTGCAATATATATTCCAAATATATTTCTCATTTTTATTTTTTATGTATTTATTTTTGGGGGGGTACCAGGGATTGAGCTCAGGGGCACTCAACCACTGAGCCACATCCCCAGCCCTATTTTTGTATTTTATTTAGAGACAGGGTCTCACTGAGTTGCTTAGCAAAACCTCGCTTTTGCTAAGGCTGGCTTTGAACTCACCATCCTCCTGCCTCAGCCTCCCAAGCTGCTGGGATTACAGGCATGTGCCACCCTGCCCGGTTTATTTCTCATTTTTAGTGAGCTCTTAATTTTGTTCATAGGACTTTTGTTTTTGACACATAGGCTTATGTTTGCAATAACCTTAGCATTCTTTTCCTTTCCAGTATCCTCCCCACAATCCCCCAGGGCTTCCCAAATACTTTTGTGCCCCTCTGACAGTTTGATGTAAGCCATGGGTTTGCTTCTCAGATTAATGTTTTCCATAAATAGAATAAGACATGCAGGATTACAGAGAAGTAATGATATTGAAATTCACTTATAAAAAACACAGAAAACATATCTATTATATAGTAATACATATCCTTCTTTATTAATTCAGATGGCCACTCTCATAACCACTGTGATCTTGAAGCAGTGGTGAATGTAAATGATATTTCTCAATATTGTAGTCACTGTAATGTCACATGCAAAGATGTGCCATTACTATTGGTGATGAAGTTAGATACTTGTTTTGCTGCCCTACATTAATAATGAAAAGCAACACTATCTGAGATTAGTGACAAACTGCTATTCATTTCCTGCCCAGGTTCCTAGACTTGGGCTTTCTTCCCACAGGTTCACAGTGCAGATCAGTGAACATCTGGAGGGATTGTAGAAATAACTAGTGGCAATACTGTCCATTTTGCTGCTCAGTCAGTATAACCCAAACACCAGGCAAAGGAGTATATTCTCTGTTACAAATTTCTGGGTTGGAAAAAAATTTACAACCTCTTATTAAACCATAAGCTTTATTGAACATTAGGAAGAATGTTATTTAAACCTTCTACTATAACCATTTCTTTTGAAGTAGGTAGAGGTGTTGTCTGTAATAAAATAACGTCCAGTAAATAGGTTAGAAAAGTCATTTTTATGGTTTTTCCAGGATGCTAAATTACTGTAATTATATCAATAAAATATATAGATAAATCATTTATTAAATAAATATAAGATTTGAAGGTGTGGTTTCAGAGTCAGAAAACTTCTTTCTTGAAAGACCTTTCCTTTGGTGGAACACTTAGGACACTGGGATGCCCCTGTCTGCAGGGCATAAAACTGAAATGTAGAAAGCTGGACAGAGCAGAACTTTCTGCTGCAGGTCATGCCCTCTGATGGAGTCCTCTTGGAAGCGAAAGAATGGCTGATTATGCCCAATTCATTTGCCAACAACCATGGGACTAATCTTTGTTTTATCTTCTTTTGCACTTAGCTACATCCCTCAAGGATGTTTCCTTCATCACTCTGAAAACTCTCTGGATATAGGGATTAAAAAAACTTCCATTTTCTGAATGAAATTATGTCATTTTCTGATAAATGGATGGAAGTGGAGAACATCTTATGAGAAATAAGCTAGACTCAGAAAATCAAGGGTTGAATGTTTTTGCTCACATATGGAAGATAGAGAGAAGAAATAAAAATGGGGATCTTGCAAAAATAGAAGGGAGATCAGGAGAGTAGAAGTGGGGGACTCAAGGGGAGGAAAAGGGAGTGAAGTTGACCAAATTATATTATGTGCAATACATGAATATATCACAATGCATTCCATTTTTATATATGACCATAATGTACCAATTAAAAATAAATCAATAAATAGAAGGAAGACCAATACAGTAGAGGAAGGAGAACAGGAGGAGGGAGGAAGGGTGGGAAAGGGGGGAATACTGGGGACTAAAATGGAGCAAACTGGATGGAATTAGAGAACATCATGCTAAGCAAAGTAAGCCAATCCCCCAAAAAACAAAGACTGAATGTTTTCTTAAAGGGTGGGCCATGGAATGAGTAGAGAAACTTTGGATTAGCTAAAGGGGAGGAAGAGGAGAGAAGGGGGCATGGGGAGAGCAAAGATGATGGAATGGGATAGGTGTCATTACCCTAGGTACATGTATGATTGCATGAATGGTGTGATCCTACTTTGTGTACAACCAGAGATGGGAAATATTGTGCTCCATTTGTGTACGATGAATTGAAGAGCATTCTGCTGTCATGTATAACTGATCAAAACAAATAAATAAAAAAATAAAAAAAGTTCTGATTTCCATACATCCTATTTTCCAAGTGATTCTGCATTGCTAACCTCTGAAATTGATCTAAATCCTTCATAACCTAAAATGGCATTAAATAAATCCTATGCTGAGTACTCCATGGGCAGGTGCCCTCTAGAAGTACTCAAGGTGGGCTGGAGATGAGACAGCCGAGGTTCATAGCAATGTGCTTCTTTTAGTCTATTCCTAAACCAGCAGCATCAGCATTACCTTAAAGCTAGCTAAAAATACAAAGTCCTGAGCCTTACTCTATACCTACCAAATTAGAGACCATAGGGGCAGGACCAGCTCTTTAGGTGATTAAGCTCTTTAGGTGATTTTACTCAAGAACTGCTAGTCTAATACATTAACCCCTTATATCTCATAGCCCCCCAAAATTAAATTGAGCAACAAATGTACTACCTATGGTAAATTTGAAATAAACATGTGCTTTTAGAGTTCTATTCTTTTTGAGAAAAGTAATCAGCAAATGATTAGTAATATTTATTAATATTATTAATGATCTCATTAGTAATAAATTTTATAACATGTTCTTCATTTATGATTCCAGTCTATTTTAATGCACCTGTGTTTATTTCATTGAAATATTTGCAGAATTGCAAACTTGGGCCCTTAACGGGTTAAAGAAGAGTTTGAGTTACAGAATTTGAAATTATTTCTCAAAAGACTATTTAGAAGAAAATGAAGGAGCAGGTGATGGAGCCCCTGGTCTGAAGGCAGAACAGGGAAAGAAAGGTTGGGAGCCAGCACTGTCTTTCCAGGAGCCAGGACCACGAGAAGTGTGTTGAATGGACGGCCCATATCCTGGCTGGGTCAAAGAGATGCCGGAAAAATGTGAACTCCATTCACAGGGCCACTGACTGAGGGTGACAGAACAAGGCAAGAGGCAAACGCAAACACCTCTGATCCTGAAAGCAATGGCAGCTCAAGTAGAACTAAGCAATCTAAATGAATGATCTCAGGCTTCTCACAAGAACCCTGGGAAACATGAACATGACCCACATGCTGAAGAAACTGAGACAGAGATGATGTGGCCAAGACCACACAGTGAGTGCCCCCAGAGCCAGAATGGGAGTCCTGCAGCCCCAAGTCAATGTCAGAGCTATAACCACCAAATCATTCTGTCCTACCATTATTCACAAATACATGAAAGCACCAGTATTTGCCCAGTGACATGAGGAATATCCACATGGCTGTCAGTCTAAAGGCATCCTGTAACGTTCATAAAGCCTTCCAGACTGCTTCTTGGCAGGTAACGGGAGAAACTGCACATGTGTGCATTTGGCACAGCACAATGATCTATCTCGATCAATCTCAAGAGTTTCTTCCTTTTGTGTCCAGCATAGGGATGATAGGCTTTGGCTTCTCCACAGCATGGCCAATATCATTCAAATGAAGTTTTAAAAAGCCAAGATATGTGGTTAATTTTTAAATCAATATAAATATCTATGTTCTGCAAAGCAGATTAGGTAAGGAATCAGATGAGGTTGTAGTTGTACCATTAATATAAAATAGTGGTAATTCTACCGACAACAACTTATGAATAGGCTGCTTATTAAATATATATAATATCTTAAGATCTATCAGAGACAGTAAACTAATTTCTTCACTGAAAGATCTATCTTCTCTTTTGGACACTAGGGAGCAGTGGCCAACCAACCTGCAGGTATCAGAGCTCTGCTGAGCAGGAGGATAAATGGAAATGATTGTTTTACGAGATGTCTCTCCCTCACTTACAAGCTTCTCCCTGGGATTTTGGTTCTTCTCAAAGAAGCCTTCCCATCTGGGCAAGGCTGAACACAGGTGGGGTACTGCAAAGAACAAATGTGACACACGGCAAGTGATGATTCACATTCTGAATCTGGTTCTCCAGACTTTGTGGGGCTGTGGAGGCTCTTAGTGAGGCACAGACACTGGGCAAGGGTGTTTGGATATGTTAGACGAGGAAGACTGCAACTGCTCTCATAAGTTGGGGCCCATGAGCCATGTTCTGTTGGTCTCTGATACAGGGGTAGTGACTTCTAGAAGGCTGGCAGAGATTCTTCTGAGTGGTGGCTCACTGCTAAGACAGCTGAATCCCAACAGTGGTCTGGTTTTGACTTACTGTAAAGGCACAGGGAGGAAAGGGTAGGAAGGAGGAAGCCCTGCCCTAAGTACAGTATAGAAAGAGTTATTTTCCCACCCCAGATAATTGGCACATACTGCTCAGTCACAATCTGCAGACAACCAGGCCTGTCTTCTGCTGCCATGGGGGCTCCTTTAATCTTCCACAGCCCTTGAGGCTACCTTAGATACCTTAAAGGATTTGCAGGCCCTCCCTGATTTGTGGGTTCCAAGTTTTTTACATGGGACCTAGACAGTGGCTCAGGAGGGGATGCTCACCTGCTCCTGTGGGGGTGAGCGGAACTCCCTGGTCTTCCGGGCGGTCAGGGCAGCAGACATGTTCAGGGCCTGCATGAGCTCATCATAGCGGAACTTCTGATTGGCCTGCAGCTTGGAGACATAAATGTCACCAAAAGCCACAATGGCCTCTACTCGGTGTTGCAGCTCACAGTCACAGAGATAGCTGAGAAGCTCACACATCTGCAAAAAAGGAAACAAGTACACATGTTTATGTGATAGCACTCTAAGCACACCCTTGAACCTGTCAGCATCTCCATTTTACAGATGTTAAGACTGAGACCTAGAGAATTGAAATAATCTATTCAGTGACACATAGTAACCATAAAGTTATTGCTTGAATCCAAGCCAGTCTGCATTTAGAGACCAGCTGTTCCCCAGTAAGGCAGGGAACAAGAGGAAAATGAACTCACTTGAGCTCACTGGAGACAGAGTAAATCTGCCTGTGGAGAGAAAAAAAAGCATTTCTAAGAAAATGTTTTCCCAGGAAGCTCAGTACAAAAGCCAGCACCAAACTGCTCATGTGAACACTGCCTTTGCTTCTGCCGACTTCCTGAAGGAAGGAAAATTGAGATGTCTATTCCTCGCCCTTCTTTCACTGTTAGATATGCATTGTTTCATTGTGATTAGTTCTTCTGGATTGTTATTATGATAATCTTACCTCTCTGTAAAATGTAATTTTTTTTAGATAAAAAAGTAAAACAACTACAAAGAATTGGGGGGAATCATTAAAATATCTGCTGGGCATGGTGGTACATGCTTAATACCAGTGGCTTGGGAGGATGAGGCAAGAGGATCACAAGTTCGAGGTTAGCCTCAGTAACTTAGTGAGACCCTGTCTCAAAATAAAATAAAAAGCTCTGGGGATGTGGCTTAGTGGTTAAGTGCCCCTGGGTTCAATCTCTAGTGCAAAAAGAAAAAAAAAGTCTAGAAACATTTTCCACTTGGGGTACCTTCCAATTAAGGCCATGCAAGATGGGGATACATACATTCAGCATTAGGTGACTTTTTTCATTGTAAGAACACAATAGGGTATGTTTACACAAACCAAGATGGGTACGACATAGCTCAGTGATATAATCTTACGGACCGCCATCATATGTGTGGTCCATCACTGACTGTGGTCCATCACAGGAAGCACATTGACTGTACCTCTAAATTGAGGTTTACTTTAAAAACTCCTGAATTGGCAACCATAGTTGTTGTATTTCAGGTGTCATCTACGAAAAAGGACTCCATGTGCCAGTCGGGGGACTCACATTAAAAAATATCTTAGCTAGGCACAGTGGTGCACACCTGTAATCCCAGCACTTTGGGAGGCCGAGACAGGAGAATCGCGAGTTCAAAGCCAGCCTCAGCAACGGCGAGGCCCTAAGCAACTCAGTGAGACCCTGTCTCTACATAAAACACAAAAAGGGCTGGGGATGTGGCTCAGTGGTCAAGTACACCTGAGTTCAATCCTATATTGATCATATATCAGAATAGCACATTTATGTTTTAAAAAATACTTATGGTGTATGTGTGTATAATTATATATGTGTGTGTATAATTTTTCTAAACTCAATGTTTTGATTAACCAGCTACCTACCAATCCCATTGAACTAGATATAAAAGCTTCTATAGATTATTATAACACAGTTTATGGTAAAACATATTACATATTATGTTTTATAAAAATGTATTTTAATATTATATTGAAGTCAGCCTCAGTAACTTAGTGAGACCCTGTCTCAAAATAAAATGAAAAGGCCTGGAGATGTGGCTTAGTGGTTAAGTGCCCCTGGGTTCAATCTCTAGTGCAAAAAAAAAAAAAAAAATCATCCTCCACATTTTACAAGTAATAAAGCTGAGGCTGTTTCTGGCCATTGACTTGGCAAGTTCTCATAAACCAGTACGCAGTTGTGAAGCAGGAACTGAATCTTAGCAATAGTTGACGCAGGCTTCTCTATAGTAGCACAGGCTGTGCCTACTTGATTCATCTCCCTTTCTATTTTCTCTGTGCCCATAATACAAAAGTTATCATCCTCAGTATATAACTGATGCTAGCTTATGCTGGGAAAAACTGTTGTAGGCAGTGTCAAAGGCTGCCAGGCAGTGCTGGGAGTGGCTCTAAGAGCATGACTACCCTTAGCTTGGATGCTGTTACGTGAATGCTGCAGTCATAGGACCACACCAGTCTGCGTGAAGATGGCATCGAATGAGAGCAGGTGATGGAGGCAGTGAGCCAGTCCTTGAGGTTACTCCAAGCCAAAGGCTCAACCCTCTCTCTAGGAAGCCATCTCACAAATGAGCACTTGGGACCCAAAGTTAAAAGATAAAGGCAAACCTATCACTGTTACCAGAAAACATTTTTAAAACATCTGCTTTATCGACCAGGTCAGCATTTTCATTTGGCAAGGGGAGACTTGGGGAATACCTTCCATGTCAGAAACAAGCATCCCCAGAAAGCTCCAGCTCTCTGAGTGTGGATGCAGGACTCTTTCAGCAGTGAGTTGATGCCCATGCCCACCATCCCTCCAAACAACCTAGCTGTGCTTTCTCCCACCAGGCCCTTTCCAACACACAGGAGCTTTGTTACCCAGAGTTACCTGCAGCTTGACGGACTCTGGCAACCGGGTCTGCAATAGGCCTTTGATTGGAGGCAGCTTGCTGGTCTTCTCCCCAGCCTCCACTGCCTTCTCTTCCACCTGGGTCACTTCCTCCTTTTCTGCTCCCTCTTCTGACTCCCCATTGTGCTCCCCAAACACAGAGGGATCAATCAGGAGGAGGATCTGGCGAACATCGTCATCATCAAATACGCCCATGACTAACAAGGTTCCAATGAGCTTCAGCACAGGCACAAACTGGAACTCCACAGAACCCCCTACAGGGTCTCGGATATGGGCTCCACTACAGTGCACTGCCTCAGTTAGCATGCTCAGTGCCTTCGTCTTGAGAATCTCCAGGGGGATCTCAGGGCTCTGCTTTTGGTGCTCCTCACTGGTCACCACAAAACAAGGGGTGGAGAACCTGAAGCCTGGCTTGAGGCACGTCCGCAGGCCCACCCCCGGCAGTCCGTGCCTCTTGGACTCATCTGGGTATAGGCTGATGTTCCTGGTGGTGCTGGTGATGGGGATGATATACTCATTCTTCATCATCAGCTTCCTCTCTTTAGCATTGGCCAGGTGGATGCTAATGAGCAGGTCATAGAATCCGGATCGAAGGAGGCCAGGGAGGTACTTGTTGTCGATGGTGTGGAAGAGCTGCGAGAGGTCCACGTGGCTGCACAGTGCATAGGCGACCCGGCTATTTCCCAGGGCACACACAGCGCTGTACAGTCTCAGTGTGTGGTAATGGAATTGCATCAGGTCCTCCTGCTCACAGAGCTCCAGGATGTCCACACACCTGAGGATATATAAGCAATCAACCACTCCATGGGAAGAAGAATGCACCAGAATTCTGCAGTCTCACTCTCTGAATGCCCAGTGCTTTAACCAGCCCAACAAAGGCGGAAGGGGTAGAGGGTGCGGAAGGCTATGCCGTATTTCTTTTAATTGCTTATCACTCCTCTCTTGGCTTCAGTCCACATCCTAATTCCCATTAATCCACCATATCTAACTATGAGGCTCTCAAAAACCTGCAAAACTTAAGGCATGGGCTTGCCGTATATTAAATTTCCTTCATTTGGGAAAACCCCAAAGCCCCAAACAGAAAAACATTTCGGTACATGACAAGCTGACTTGCTCCTCTTATTGTAGATTCAAGTGGATCCTCCATTTCCTGATGTAAAAGCCCCTCAGATGTTGTAGCAGGAGCCCTCTGTCACTCTATCTACATCATCTATACCTCTCTATTCTCCCCTAAAAACAAACCCACCTGTGCTCTTGTCCAGAGAGGAAATATTTTCTAAATGGAGACAAGTTGCCATAAGCCAGTTCAATTTTCCCTTCCTAACTTCAGAGGTCTATTTTCCTGTGTGTTTGGGAGACCGGAGCTTGGGTTCTGATATCTGCTTAGATCTTAATTTTGTCTTGATCTTCATCATGGGATGGGGGACCTTTGAAATGGGCTTGCTTGGCTGACATTCTTTTCTGCTTCCCTGCACTTGCCTACCCTGCTGCTGCCCATGACCCAAGGACACACCTAACTGGGAAATTTGCAGGCAGCAATGCCGCCATTCTTTCCACATTGCTCTGCTTCTTAGGTAGACATCAAGGGATAACAACATTCACAATAATAAGGCTTGGTTGATTCTCACAATGTCCAGAAATTATACTAGATTTTATCCACACAGTCTCATTTTCGTTTTCCTCCCAGCAATACTTTGGGTGGGCTCTTCTCTCACAGCATGGCTGAGGAGACTGAGGCCAGGAGCGCATGAGGTAACTCACCCACCGGTACACAGTCAGAGTTGACAGTGCCGGGATTGAATCCAGGCCACAGTCTTTTAACAAGGGAACACAAGCAGCCTGATTCATGGTTGTCTAAGTCAAGCTAGGCATGCCTCATTCTTGTTTCAGGGTCATTTGGTTTTAATGACATGCATGGAAATGTTCCCTGATCCCAGGCCCTGTAGCAGGCACATCCGTGCATGTCCTGCTGTTTCTAAATGAATAATGAGAGGCGAGTAGTAAAGAATAGACAGTGAGGCACTGGGGAAATCAGCAATCATCTTGGAGCCAAGCAGGTTCCAATGAGGATGCTCGGTGTTCCCTTCTGGGCTGACCTGGCCCTGTCTTAGCTGCCTCCCAGGGCTGTCCCTTCCTTTGTGGGCTACTCCAGTACCTGCTCTCCTCAGGGATGTGAAGTGCCATCATCTGCAGGGGCTCCAGGCACTGCACCACCCAGCCATGGCGCTCGCTCACTCGCTCTGTCTCTACTTTCAGGAAGCTGTTTGGCATGCGACTCCAGAGCACGGGCTGGATGGTTTGGACATCCAGCCGAGGTGGACACTGTGGGACTGGGTTCTTCTCTTCACTCTTAAATATGGCCGCAGACAAAGGCATTGCATTCTGGGACAAGGTAAAAAGGCATCAGAGAAGGAAACACATATGCAATACGGAGGAGTCTCAGTTGCTGGATCATGCACCTGGCCCATGATAACCAATATGGTGAGTGTAAATTAGACATGTGTGTCCAGGGGACCTCTCAGGGCTTCACTAGCATTAATTAGGATCTTGCACAATGGGTTATATAAGCATTAATTAATCCTTTCAACACCCAAAAGAGATAGAAGGAGAAAATGAGAATGCATGTTCTGTCATCTGAATTTCACAGGCAAACATAAGGGCCTGGGGGAGGACCCCAATGGAGGGGGGAAGGAGACAAATGAGAAGTGAGAGATTTCCCCTGTCTGGGATTTCCTCCTAATGGTCAATGCTGCTTTCTCTAGTCATGGCTATTAGATGAGGAGACAGATAAATACCTTCAGCTTCCCAAGTTCAAACTGAAATAAAGAAGTGCTTGTAGGCTGCAGGAAGACTGCTGGAAATACTTTGGTATTGGGCTCCACCTAGAAATCAGAATAAATTGAGAGGTTTGCCCAGAGGTGTTTCAGTCAATGCTGTCATTTTAATTTCAGATGAAAGAGGACAGTGAGCAGGCTGACATTCCCCCTACTCAGGAATTCTCAGTGACCTGGTGTCTCTTCATCGAGATTGTCACTGTTCACCACCTTAAACACTCTCTCTGCTCTGAGCTAAAAAACCTCACAAATGTTTGCTTCCTCTCTCAGGGACCTGCAGCCAGCAGCTTTGCTAGTGCTCAGGGGCAGTTGGGGAGGAGTCACTACCTTACCACTAAAGGTGATACCTGCTACTGGCTGCTGAGTGAAAGGGTGTGCTGTTCCTTGCAGCGCACAGGCACCTGGCAGCATTGTCAGTCAGCACATCGGTCTAGAGATGACCACTGAGGGCGAGCGGTGACTCAGGATTATCTCTGAAGGCAAATCTACACAGGTCAAGCAAGGCCAGGGAGATTGTTCTGCTATTCTGATTTTGGCCAAGAGGCAGGGATTGTCTCTACAGACTAGCCCCTAGATTTCTCACATACCCAATGTATAACATCTATAGCAACTTGCCATTATAACCTTCAGCAAGTAGAGCAGTGGCTGAGGAAACTATCTGCACCAGTAAGATACCCATGAGTCTGTGCTAATGGGGAGAGATAAGTGCATTCCTTTGAAGGCTTCCTGTGCGGAGCTAAAGCTACAGCCTGACAGAGGTGGGATATTTTCAGGTCCCTCAGGATTAGTTCCTGAAAACTTCATAAGGAACTCAACCAACTTCCAGGCCCCTCTTCCACCCCCTGACAGGGACAAGGTGCATTTAGGATATCTTGGGATAGCTTTATTTCTAACACGAGAGGTGGCCTCTGCTCTCAAAGGGCTCCTCTGCTGAGCAAGGAGATTCCATTCCTATGGAACAAGAAGTGAGCTGGACTCCCAGCTGCCATGAGACACTGTGGACATTTTTCCTTTTGTAGTCGAAAGTTCCTTTTTATCACAGGCTGATTTGTTTTGTACTTATAGTAATAGACATTCTGTTTCTAATCATGTGTGAAGGTCAGGGCATAGGAGCTGGTCAGAATTGAAAACTAAGCCCTCTGGTAAGTCTGAATCTTACAGCTAGCTCTGTCCTTGAAGCTGTGTGGCTGGCGTGGCAATCACTGAGGGTTATCTCTTGAAGGTACATTTCAGTTTTCATTTCTCTGCTGATTGCATTAAGTGCAACAGAAAAAAGGTTTTCAAATTGCACAGCACTATTTTAATAGGGAGGTCTAGAAACATTGTTTGAGGGAATCTTTCTGTCATTATTTTGGTTACTGGTCCTCTCTGATTGAAAGCCAGTGTATCAATATTGCTGGTCTTTTCCTCTTGAGATAATTGAAAAATGAAAATGGCTACAGCTGCAGAATAACAATGATCCCACTGCCAGGGACCAGATGCATGGCTGGACACATTATTGTCTTGCCAGAAATGAGAAGAGGCTGGCTCAGTGTGAGCCTCCCTAGGGTTCCTGGCAGAGCCTCAACACTTTCCCACCTCCAGCAGCATTTCTTAAGGCAGGAGGCAGGACTGGGACCACTGAGCAGAGTAAACAAGATTTATGTGTATAGAGCAGAAAAAGGTGGAATACCAAGACTAGGCTCAAAGAAGACGACTGTCCAGCCTAACATAACCCAGGAACCATTGTGAAAGATGAGATGAAACTGCCATAGGTCTTGTTCTTGGTTTTAACATCTCCTCAACATCATAGGCTTTTTCCTGAAGCAGGTGGGTTGCTGTTGCTGTGAAAGCCACATTTTAAAAAAATTCTTAATATTTGTGGATCTCCAAAGCCCAACTAGGTTTAAAAGTTATTAGCTGCTCTATAATTCTCTGTGGCTCAGGGAGGACCCTTCAGTTCAACTCTCTTCAGAAGTTAATGGGAAAAAGCTAATGGATTCTGAAGGACGGCAGTAATGTATATAAGACATTTTCTCAAGAGACTTGGGACCAAGGGAAGTGAAAATTGTAAGAAAGTACTAGAATACTTTTCTTTCTGCTGCACAGCCTGGCTTCACAGATGGCTCTTTCTAGAAATGGCCCGGTGGGCCACAGCTGCTGGACCAAGCTTGCCAAGTGTGGGTGATTCTACTCTTTAGCAGGAAGTGCAGGGAGTGCTGAACAGCAGGGTAGCTGGGCCTGGAGCCAGCAGGCTGCCCCAGTCCCCAGTCAGGGTCCGTCAATCCTCTCGGTGAATGGACCTTTCAGGTTTGGGTCAGATATTCTGCTGCCCATCTGGCTCCATCTCTCCAGCCACAGGCCAGATGGCTGGCTGTTGAGAGGCTGTAACCTGGGTCTGATTGAAGAATCAGGATTTCTATTCATGATATAACAGGGTATTTCGATCTGCTATTGTCAGTTAAGCTGGTGACCCCGGAAGACTGTTGGCTTCCTTAAACACTGCAGGTAACTCTCCTGCTCAGAAACCTCCAATAGTTCCCCTATTCCTATCTACAGCAACCTATTTCCAAATGGATTTCTCACCACTAATTATAAAAGTCCCCGGCTATTCTGTCCATTGATCCCCAAACACACCTCATGCTTTCCTATTGTCATAATGCTTCTTGGACCATTTCTTCGAAGACCTTAGAACATTTCTCTTAAAAATCAAGATTTCTCCTTAAGGAACACTTTCCTGATTGTTCTCCGTGGGGGAAAGTTCTTCCATCTCAACTTGGAGCGTGTGTTATTAGTGTTCAGCATAGAAATTCAACTCCTCAACTTAGCATTCCCCATGGGAGGCTCTGTGGAACTCTAGGTTCATAGAATTTTACTAATTGTTAAAGTTAACATAATGGTTTTCTTGGTCAAGTAATTTGAGAAATGCTCGGTTTGACAGGTTGCTTTCTGAGCTCTCTCTCAAATCTTTTGCTGTGCTATCATTCATTGGAAAACCTCAAGAGAAGGATGTGATATGTGGCCTTTCCATGAGCTCACCTGGATGTCAAGGATGAAGAGATCAGGCATTTTTGTGGTTAATGACAGGTAAACCTACATGTGTATCACTGGCTTTTTCTGCAGTTATGTGAAGGTTCACAGTCCATGAAATAGGAGAACACCTTATTTACATAACTACATTTTAAAAGGAACACAAAAGGTATTTGTAGGGAATATGAATAAGCTTTCTGCAAAGGGAACACATAGCAAATTATGTAGGGTTCTATTTTTAGCATAGAAGTTTCTGTTTACTTTTTAAATCTTATATCCTGAGTGGCAAAGGTAACAAAGGTGGTAGAGATAACTCTGTGAATCAAGTGAATAACCTTTTAGAACTCATCATTAAAGAAAATCTTTCTTCATCTTACTGATCAGATATGACCAACATCATACGATTTTATAATATGATAATAAGTACAATTTTCCCTCAGTATAAAATAGAGTAGCTTCATGTTTATTTTCTGTCTTCAATGGATCATAGACCACATAGGCTTATCCACTGGATGCAATGTATGGAGACAATGCATATAGAAAAGAATGAGGAACACAGCCATAATGACCAGACCTGGGACAACCCTGCCACAGCCCCAGAAGCTGTCCCTACCTGGTAGCAGGTTCCGAGTTCTTTCCCATTGGCTGAGAAGGACAACATGCCCATTGCCAGATCCACGAGGCAGCCAATCTCCAGGTCCACGTTGCTCCGACTTGATCTTTGGGAACTAGCCACAATGTCCCCACCCCAGACCATGTAGCAGTTGCTGCGTTTCACACTGGGAGCCAGAGAGAGGGGGAAAGGCACAGAATCTGGACTGGGTGGTTTGCAATCAAGACTCAGGAGTGACATTCCTCACAAGGCCCCCTATGAGGGTTTCTGTTTAGCCCCAAGTAATTTTTTTCTTAAATGAATTAATTCAGCTTTAATTTAATTTATGTATGAGCCACTCTATTTAGGGATGTGGCAGACTAGAAGGCAACGTCTTTCCAAAGAGCATTCCTGACTCAGTATCTATTCACCTTTGTGAAACACATAATGAGGATGATAATGTTCCCACTTCAGTGTTGATGAAAAATTAAGGCACAGAGAACGTGACCACCTTGGGCAAATTTATATGGCGATTGGATATAAGGGTCAGAAACAAAAATCTGTGTTCAGAATCCCAGTCTGGTAAATAGGCAAAAATCTATAAAACATATGAAACGATGGCCTATATTCTTTAGGATGGCAGGCCTGGATCTGGGAAGACTTACAAAGTAAGTCCAGTTTATCTCTGATGCCCTTCCACCTCCTACATCTACATGACCTTGACCTCCCCAGCTCCCAGGCAGCTGCCCTCCTACGCCACTGGATGTCCACCAACTTGTTGTCTACAATAGCTATCTACATTTAACACAAACTATAATAACAAAAAGAATTTAGGGCTTCAAAGCCTGACTCCTTAATTGTAGAACTTCATACCCTGGGTGAGTTTTGGAGATGTGTAGTGGCTGAGGTGATTCCCATAGGTCCCCATGATGGGCTGTGGCAAGAGGCAATCAATTCTCTTTCTAAGTTCATTCTGGGATACAACATCTAAGGGACCCAGGCCCTTGAAGTAGTATGTTGTGGCTTTTCTTAGGTTAAATGAGAGAAGAACTCTATTCTTTTTTTTTTTTTTTGGTACTGGAGATTGAACTCAGGGGCACTCAACCACTGAGCCACATCCCCAGTCCTATTTTGTGTTTTATGTAGAGACAGGGTCTCACTGAGTTGCTTAGTGCTTCCCCGTTGCTGAGGCTGGCTTTGAACTCGCAATTCTCCTGTCTCAGCCTCCCTAAGTGCTGGGATTATGAACTCTATTCTTGACGCTGAAGCAGCCCCTTCAAACATCCTGTTGTCAATTTAATGTGAACCAGCATGGTTTCCTGTTGTGGCCCTCAGCAGTGTGGAGGAGGGAGACTGTTTCAGCATGCTTGGTGAACAGGCCTTGGAACTCAGCACCCTGTGAATGCTGCTTTACCTCTTGGACTGGTTCTCATTTGTAAAGGCCAGGGTTGGATTATCCAAGGATTTTTACTGGCTCAAAGATCTCCTGGGAGTGGAGATCCCCTCCACAGGCCTCTCCTCTGGGATAACAATAATGGGGCTGTTTCCTCAACATGAATGCCTCTTCCAAAGAGTAATAGCCATAATTACATTTATAAAAGCCAAACTGCAGTCATGTTATTAATGTTTTTTAGTGACTGAATTTCTAAGCACATTGATGGCTAATACAGAATTCAATTAATAATGTATTAAATCTGTGGGAATGTGAAGTGGCAGGATTTGGATGTATTTTAAAGGGCCCAAATTAAAAATGCCCCAGAACATCTGAAAAATCGATCCTGTGGTGTATTGCTTATTATGTCGAAAAAGGATGAAGAATTATTGAGCACCTACCATAAACTAAGTCTTGCTTTAGGAGCTAACATGTCAGTTAATTGTCACATAGTAAATGTGGTTAGTACAGTTCAGATAAAACAAGTAGTGTATCTGGTGTGGCAGAGCCAGGGAACAGGAGCAATAAACTCAAATGAGTTGGGCATTTCTGCCTGTTCTTTTTCTTCTGGCTGAAGAACAAAAACCTAAATTGGTCAATTGTTTTCATATACTTTCCTTTCCAACTTAAGCCATATGTTGCTTTTAATATCTATTCTGGCTGTCTTAACATGATGGTCATTCAAATATGGCAACAACAATAATATTTATTGAGTGTCTTGAGGTGAGGCACTGCATTAAACATTTTTCTACAGATTACTCATTTAACACTCAAAATTTTATGACTAATAGTCTCACTTTATAGGTGAGGAAATCAAGGCCCAGGGAAGTCAAGTGGCTGATTCAAGGTTGCATTGCTAACAAGTACTGTGATCTAGTTTTAAACCTAATAACCATGTAAATTTTCTTTGTGTGCTCTTATCTGCCCACATGTGTCCCTCAGAACAGTGACTGTGGGCACAACTGGCCACTGGTATTATTTAAAGAGCATTGACTGCAAAATGCTCCTGACTTTGTAGGGAGGAAAGGCCAGTTTAAGAAACGACTTATCATATCTCTATATGGGGCTGTGTAGGGAAAGATGTTCTCATACCTCACAAAGGTGGAAACATGATGACCATAAGGTACAGTATTGTGGTGACCTTTGGGGCACATCTAACCAAGGATTCTGACAAGAGTACAACAGCTGCAAGTGTGCCTAAAACATGTTCTCCCTTCAAAGCCCTAAGGTCTATTCAGTAGTTATTACTCATGAATTTGTTATGTCTTTTATATATTCTTTATGTGTTTAGCTATTAAAAACTTTGGGGGTGAACAATTCTGAGTTTATCAATGGCTATGTCATGTGGTACAACTTTTTATTTCTTCTGAACTGACTTATCTCAAGCACACAGGGATTTTTCTGGTCTCATTCTAAAGTTGTAGAAATGGGGGCCTGCCTGAAAATCATGAAGAAAACTCTGAGAGGGCCCTCAGATCACAACAATGGGTCATGGTTTATATGCATGATAAAATTACCCCCGATTTTCACTAACATGCCCTCTCAGTGTCAGAGCAAGCCACCCCCTCACCAATTTCCTTAGGAATGTTAAGTCTGCACTTCATGCTCCCCTTTTAAGACAGGCTACTTCTTTTGGGCTTCAGGGTGGAGTGGAAGGGAAAAGACTGCCGGGAGGAGGGAGTGGGGAACCCCCTTACCTTTCGTGAACCCGGCCTCTTTCATCCCCCAGAGTGACTGTTACTGTGCAGTTTTTATTCAGGTCAAACTTTTCACTGTACAAGTGATAGTCTGGAGTCACCCATCCAACCCAGACGCAGGATGGGTCCTGTCCAGCGAATATGCGAATGGCATAGTAGCACTGCTGTGGAGGGAAAACAGAGAGGGGTGAGGATCCCCCAGTGGGGAGGCAGAGCACTTGGCCTTCTTTTAAGCAGCAGCACATACTATACTCTGGACTTGGACTGAGGGCTCAATAGAGATTCCAGTTTCCTAATTTCTTTTTTTTCCTGCTTTAATACCTGAAGCCATGAGCACTTACTCTGCCATCTGTTGCCCAGAAGATGCCAGGGATGAGATCAGGAGATGCTGTTGGTGGAGTCCGTGGCATCTTCTCAGAATGGTCAACACAGAACCCTAACCTTCCCAGGGCTACAGGGCAGGCTGGCGTAGTCCCCAACATCAGAGAGAGAACAGCCAAGGGCCAGAGCACTCCTATTCCTTTCTACTTCTGCAGGGATGTCTAAGGTATATTTGTATTTATTTTTTTTTGGAAAGTCTTAAAAAAGAAGTGGTAAAAGAAAAAACCCATCCTGGCCAACATGTTTTGTGTGGCCATGATGCCTAACCACACCGTGCTGAGAAGGACAGCGGCTCTTGGTGAGGGTTATGCCATCTGTGAGGTATGATACTATGACACTACCATAGCTATAGCAGAGAGGAAGAGGATGACTTCTTCATGTCTTTTGGGAGACGGAGCAAATTTATGCTTAATCCAATAACTCTTACAGTCTGTCAAATTTTCTTAATTGGGAGGAGAAAGGGTCAGCCAGACCAGCCCAGGCTTGAATTTTTGCAATCAGTTATTCTGACTCTCATGCTCTCTGCCCACGATACTATGCATAGTAGCCTCTGTCTCATGAGGTTGCCATGTAAGTTAACTTTAAATAATCAAATGGAGATTTCATGGAAAGGTGACATTATGTGCCTAACACAGTGTCTGCCCACAGCAAGTGTGTACATTGCACAGAGGGAATCTTACTCCTGGTGTTTAACCTATGAACTCAGGACTGCAGGATAACTCTGTAGAAGGGGCAACACATGCATTTCCTCCATACTCTTTTTTTTTGTTTTTGAGGGGCAGATGCTAGAGAAGAGTGAAAAAATTAGAAAATATTGCTTTCAACTATTGTCTCGCTATGGAGAAGGGATTGAAAGTAGCTTCCATCTCTGGGCTGGTTTCTGCTCCTTCTCATTTGTGCTAGTATCATACAGAGACATAGGGGAGCTGACTCATGTTTACACAGAAGAACAAATAGAGGCATTTAATTGAGACCCTTCTAACTGATGCTCAGGTAAGTTTCTGCTTTGGACTAAATGACTATCTTTCTTTGCCTCATTTGAGAAATGCCATAGATGTGTTCTGGAATCATCAAGATGGATATTAAAAGACAGAGTAATTGGCAATTAAAGAAGATCTCTAGATGGATCTTTGCTGTAAGGGGCATATTACCAGGCATAGCAAAGAATCAAATAATTAAAACCATAATTGAGCACATTTACTTACTGTTGTTGTATGAGAGAGTATTTCTTGCATCTGTTTCCTGGGGGGAAAGATAATCCATGTTTTAGTAATTCAGTTGTATAGAGAATCCCACAGTTCTGACAGGCAATTGATCTACCTTTAATGATCAAGCCAAGCTTAGGAAACTGGCTGTTTTCTATTCACAAGCGATTTCAATTGGCCTTGGGACTTGTTTGTTTTTAAGTTGCTACCACAAAGGAGAGCTGTGACTTCCAGTTCTTGTCCCTCAGCCCAGATGGTGAGTTAAAGCTGAGGGGAATGGGGAGATTGCACTAACATAATCAGGGACACCTCAGATGGATTATCCTGTTCTCTCAAGCAGCTGCTCTTGTTTAAAAGCTTGGGAGATAGTGAAATGCTACAGGAGACCTGGACAGGACAAATCTAGATGGCAGACATACATCAATGGTTAAAAATAGACATCGATAGGGGAGGGGGAAGACAGCAAAAAATCTATTCCTTATCAGAAAGAAAGAAGTCATATTACTCACAAATGAGTCACACAGCTGGAGCACTGGACGATGCCCACAGGCTAGCAAAGGCAGCAGCATGTGCCTCCAGAATCTTCTAACTTCACACTGCTGCAGGGCCATTGCACCCTTTCCTGCTCTCACCTTCCTTTCACCCCAAACAGGAATTGTGGGCAGCAGGGATTCTTGGGCTCTGAGAGCTCCAAAACAGCTGAAACTTCTGCACAAAGCCTGACTGTTCGGCTCTATGGTCCCTAAATTATGTGGTGCACCAACACACACCTGTCCTTACATGCACACGTGTACACACACATCCTTTCTTTGCCTGACACAGGAGAACCATGCATGGAGTCCTTGAGCTGAGGTAGAGAGCAATCAATGCCAGCTCTAGTGCAGGCATATGAGCACCACTAACAGCCACAGGCTTTGCCCTCACCTTTTCTGGAAAGCATCACTGTCCAGACAGGGGCTGTGGCTGAAGGAAGAATGGCACTCTACGGGCATGCTCAGCCGGCAGTAGATCATGTTGGCATTACTATTCTGTGTTCCAAATGTCTTGTGGGTCACCTTGAGGCATGGAGGGCTATCCATGGTGCCGTCAATCCTCATGACCTGGAAACAACATAAGTCCTTACCCTGACCCTGTCCCTCCTTCTCTTGTTGACATATGTAACATACGGGAAGGCATGCTGCAAACTATGAGTGAACGCTGTCACCAGTGCTACCTGAACCATGATTCTCATTATTACTCGGGTCCTGGCTGGAGAAATTAGAGATTTAAAAACATGACCACTGGGTTCAGCGCAAGGCCAAGGGTGGAGAATAAATTCTAGAGAAGGGGGCAATAACTGGAAGATGTAAAGTAGTATCCATGAAGGCAAGGACAAGTGGCTAAATTGAAAAATTTCCTTTGACACTGGGCATGAGAACATCTAAGGGAGAATATGCAGAAAGCCCAAAGCTCAAGAAGAGACATTCAGCTCCCATGTTGGATACCCTCCCCTCCCTAGGCCGGGCTATTTCTGCCATAGTTGCTGCACCTGAGAGCTGAGGCTCCCATAGCCTACTTGGAATCCTGAGGCATTTCCAGGTTCTGGGGCACAAGCATTGCAGGCAGTGAGTTAGAGAGGAAACATCAAAACAATTTCTGGAGAGAGAGTGTGTGTGTGTGTTTGTGCATGCGTGCGCATGCATAGAAAAGGAGTTGTTCAGAGGAAGTAAACTAAAACTTAGAGTAATAATAACTGTCTTATAATCTGATCTCCCCTGATTGCTAGAGAACAGTTCTTATCATGAGGGCCATGAGTGGGCCTATATATATTTGTGTATACTTTGTGTTTTTTCCTAAGTGGAGGGAGTCTAGATTCTATCAGTTTGTCAAAGGGGTTCGTGACCTCCCAAAGTTTAAGATCACCTTTCTAAAGTTATGGCCAGGGAAGAAGCAGAGAAAAGTCTCTACTATTTAAGCCTGGGAGTGGCAGTGGGGAATTAAGAGCTGGTGCTTGTTGAATTCAGACTGGAGGCTGAAGCAAGCCATTGACTATGCCCCAAGTGATACTGCAATGAGGTGATCTGTTCTGCTTTTCGACAGTATTTTTCTCCTTGTACCCACAAGAAAAACAGGGGGGCAGGGGCAAAATAGTGGTCAGTAAATACAGAACCAGGACCCAACTCAAGATCCTTACAATATCTGGGTTCCCTGAGCTCCCCCTAAAAGGTGGGGGTGTCATCATCAACATCACATCTCAGCTTAAAATCTTGGAAATCACAACAGAAGTTAAACAGTGTCTAAGAGATATAGTGTTATAAGCATATAAGAACATGCATGTTCAGGACATAATCTCCAGAGCAAGTATTGTACTTCAGAAGAAAACACTATGAAAGGTCTGTGGATACTTTGTTACTATGACAACAGCAGTATAGGAATGTCTAGAGAAAACCCAACGGCCCCAAGACTTGGGGACCAATCTATACGAATAGGCTGTTGTTTTTTGTAAGGTGCCACTAAAGTGTCCCAGTTAAGGTGCCAGGCAGGAGATAGCTGGTAGGTAGCCAAGACATGGATTTAGGTAAGCAGCTGCTTTTGACAGGAGCATTAGGGCAGCTTGGTGCCTTGGCCCACCTGTCCTGCCAGGGCCCTCCATGATGTGTAACGTTACCTCTATGTGTGGATGATCCTTCGGTACGTTGACAAATGTTGGGAGGCGCTTGCTGAACCACATTGCAACATCTCGGTTCATGTTGACTGCAAAAGGCTCAAAGCCCTCTTGGAGGCCACACATGGTATAAAACTTGAAGGTACTGGCATCCATCCCGAGATTCATGCGGCCGATCTGAGACAGCCCCAGAGAGCAGATGGGCACGAAGCCTATGGAATGGAGAGAGTCCTGCTCCAGCACAGAGGCCCATCCCAGAAAGCCTGAAGACACCTGAGCTTTGAGTCCCAGTAGGAAAGATGGGGACACTAGCCTTTGCCTTTGTTACTGGCGCATATTGTCAACAAGAGGCCACCTGGAGATAACCTCTGCCTTTGGTGTGTGAAAAAGCACAGTGAGTTTGTTTCAAACTGATTTGGCAAAAACAGTCATTTAGCTAAGATTATTCTTAAGATGCAAATCAAAATTAACTGGAAAAGGAAAACTAACAAAGAGAACAAGCGAAAGTCTTCTTTTTTGGCACTGGGGATTGAACTCAGGGGTACTTGACCACTGAGTTCCATCCTCAGCCCTGTTTTGTGTTTTATGTAGAGACAGGGTCTCACCAAGTTATTTAGTGCCTCACCATTGCTGAGGCTGGCTTTGAACTTTCAATTCTCCTGTCTCAGCCTCCCAAAGTGCTTTTAGGCATGAGCCACGGCACCCAGCTACAAGTGAAATTCTTTATGTATGCCTTATTTAAAATTGACCATGGTCCCTTGGAAATTTTAAATGCTACCAACAATAAAACAATAAACTTAAAGAATGACATATTGAGCAGAAAACAAAAAACAAAAGACATGAGTAACTGAGATAATGCATGCTATTTTTAAAAAGTTATAGAAACTTTTACATGTCTCAGGACATTGTCGTATACCTTAAATATATACAATTAACCCTTTTTTTTTTTTTTAAAGAATGAGTTGGAGCAAATCTCCTGTTTTCTGGGCATCAATGTCCTCCTCAGTGAGATGAGAGGTCCAGTGGTCCCTCATGTTTTGAGAGCATGGTACTAAGAAGTTTTAAATGCTGGCACTAACATTCTGCTAGTCTATGCACTCCTCACCTAAGTAGGAGAGCAAGAGTTTTACACAGGAGCCAGAGAAAACTCCTCTCGTTCTTCCTGTAGCTATGTTCATGTGAACTCGAGGCTCACTTCTATATCCTGATCATATTTAAAATTACCATTCAGAATAGACCAAAACAGAAGTTCAAGTTGTTTGGCATTCTTCTTTGTGGGTTATTTATAAATCATAATTGTGGACCAACAAATCAGGAAAGCAAGGAAAGCTCTAATTATCTTAGATTTGGGAGGATGTGGGAGGCGGGCAGCTGGCGGGCAGCTGAGGCTGCGGCAAGTGCTTGTTGGAAGGGAGGGGACAGCTCTGAGGAGGCTAGCTAAAGCAGGGGCTAGAGCCCACCCCCCCAAAATAACAGGCACTGCTCCTAGGGTAGTGTGCTACTTTCAGGGGAAATACAAGGGCCAATTTAGAGAGTATGTACAATTAACGAACTTTTCTTCTAAGACAGTGCCAAAATGCACTCTTCCTAGAGCAAGTACTTATATACTATTACCTATGCCATGAAGCTTCTGTGTAAATAAGAAGTCACACAAGTGAAAAGTAAATCTCTCACAAGCTGGTAGATTGGTTTTAGAAACTATGAACTTGTTTAGAACTCAGATGTGTTTAAAACCATTTGTAAGAGACAACTCGAATCCCAGTAGAATGACAGTGATGAAGAGCTTCCTTTCAGGGCCACCAAGAACTGAGAGCAGACCACCTACTCTCCGGCCTGTCAGGAGAGTAGGTGGCCTGGGCAGTTGGATAGGTGTCCGTGCATGACGCCCTGAGCATTGGTGTGCTTCTGGCAGTTTTGTATTAGGGGCTGTGGTAGATTAAACAATCTCCTGCCTACAGATTTTTTTTTTTAATAAACAAGTAAGCTTTGGAAATCTGACTATAATGTGGAATAAAGATGGTTTGTCGGCTAACTTTCTTGGGTCCCCATTGGGACAGAGGGCTCTGCTATGTGCTATGACAGATGTAAAGGAAGAAGAAAATAACTCTTCTAATCCTAAGGAGCTTTCAGAAATGGGAACAGGAATGGATTATAAAAGTGTGAATGTTTTTCTATAAACCATCCCTTCTTCCAGGATAATATTTTGGAAGTTCTGCCAAGGAGGGTAAAACTAACCACTGTAGTAGTTTTATCTCAGAGCCATTGATGTGATCAAAAAATAGGATGTCTTAAGAAAATCTCTTCTTCTTCTTCATGAGCTTGAATAGCAGGATTAGTACACACCAAGTGTAAAGCCTGGATGGGAAACAGCAACAAGGATTCCCCCTTGGGACATACAAATAACTTCCCAGTGTCGGACCTACTGACAAAGTAAGAGGACAAGTCAATATTGCCAGAAGCCTTCTTTTTCTAAGGAACTTGAACTCATTACTATTAAGCATCAGCAGAGGGAATAACGCTGTACTGAGGATAAAACTGAAGACTTGAGGAACCAACAGATATGACCAAGGTCACGAGAAGGGCGAGTGACAAAATGGAATGATCTTGCAGCCTCTGAGTTACAGGTCAGCAACCAGTCAGCGTGCAGGAGAGGAAGTAAATGTTGTAGGGGACAAATGCCCCAGATTTAAACAGCAGTTGTGTCCCAGGGCAAAGGACTGCACTCATTACACAGTGAAGTGCTTTCCCTGTAGGCAGAAGCCCTCTCTGCAAGGGAGAAAGCAGGGCCAACAGAGGCCAGGGATGGGAGAGCAATGGTAGGCAAGTGTTAGGGACCTCCTGGGGGCTTAGCGACACAGCTGCGAAAGCTTTGTGAAGCAAGAGAGACGCTAAAACCAAGGCCTGAGTTAGAAAAGAGAAATAGACAAAGACAGAGAGCCAAGATGAATCCTCATAAAGTGCCATAATTTTTCCCAAGGAAGGTTGGACGACTGGATACTTGCAATAGCTCCCTTCACCTGGCCAGAGGCTCCATTTCTAGAACTTCTTTACTTGAGGTATTAATGCTTCATGTAACTTTCTAACTCTGTATGGTAGGTAGATGGGGGTGAGCAGCAATGACGTACTAAACCACAATTAATACTTATCAAACACTTTCTCCATGTCAGCACCCATTATTATTATTATGCCCATTTAACATAAGGATTTAGAACAAGAACCAGTTTGTGAACAAAGCTGCTTTAGCAGGAGTCCAGAGCAAATAATAGGGATTGAAGCTAGGATGCCATTTTTGAATTTTTACCTATTCTAACTTGCTTTGCGACTAACTCTTACTTCCCCTTGCAAATCATTTTCCCTTGTCATGTAGTTGAGCAGTTTGCTTCTAAATTAGGTAGCTGAAGACCAATGACTACAAAGCACCTCAGGCCTGGCAGAGGAAAAGGGTTACCTGCACACAGGTGGCCACCTGACTCTCTGGCCTTAACCTGGATAAAACCTGTTTGGCAAGGTCATATGGCATTATTATGAACACTGTCATAAACAAGAATTTGCATTTTGCATACAACTCAATTGACTCACAGCCTCAAATGAGACTGGAGAAGTAAAAGAAATATAAAGGGGTAAAGAAATCCCCCTTCCTCCATGCAAGCTAATAGACATGATTATCCTGACATCTTTGAAGAGGTTTGAGGAGAATCTTCCAAATGGCATCATCTTGAGCCAAGATAAATATAGAGGTATCATCCTAGGAAAGGAACAGCAAGAACACTTGCATTTATGTTTCATAGAGGATGTCAAGTTCTGATAAACGTGGTATTACAAGGCCTCATCCTGGTTTTGTGATTAGGAAGAGACACAGCAGGTTGGTCATCTTTTTATAATTTGGGAGCTTGGAAAGAAACCAGTTCTCCAGAAAACCCAAATGTTGGATCCATTTTCAATGCACTTTGCACGGAAGACAGACATGGAGAAGAATCACCACCAGTAGGGGAAAAGCTGAGATCCTGGTGAGTGGTGGTTAGGAGGCCCCAGACCATTTATGGGTGTTTCCGAGGCTCACTCCAGCATCACGTGTTTTGCTCATCCCTTTGCATTTCCTCCTAAGCCTGGAGAAGATGGAATTCAGGGACAACCCAGTGATGGGGTCACAGCCTTTGTACAAAACACAGGAAGCACCATGCTCCCTGGCCATAGCTGCTTCCTGAAGTACAACCCCCATTTGGAAAGAGCATGGCAGGGCCCCTTGGCACCAGCATGTGTGTGCAGATGGCATTGACACTTCCTACAAACACATTTCATTTTCTGCTTTCCAAAGAGCTGCCAACAGAGCTGGGCAATCTGTTAAACCCAGACCGGCCAATGGACAGGAAGAGCCCAGGAGGCTGCCTCTGTAGACATGGAAGCTGCAGCAGGATGAGGATAGCCCCCAGGGAAACACACTGAAGCTTCTTCCAGATGTCAACATCCTGAGGTCTGGCAAAATGCTAAGAACTGTATCTCCCTCTCTTTTAAATGGAGGGAGAGAAGAGAATGGAGGAAAAGGGAAGGCTGACACCTTGGAGGCTTCTGAGCTTCCACATACCTTTACATGACAATATAGAATTGCGATGGTCCTGGGCAGGGACTGGGATGGGGCAATGATTAGAAAACTTCTAATGAGGCAGATAAGAGCATATCATCCATGATGCAGAGGAGAATGGAGATGACAACTTATAAATAAACGACATAAACTGTAAAGTCAACTCCTATTCCTTCCCCTAAAGGGCTCACGACTTCCAACGGGAGTAACAGCTGGAATCGAGGTTGACATGCTGGCGACCCAGAATGCAAGCACATAGGGCAAGCATATATGGGGGCCACAATGCATAACATGTTTATTTCCAACAGATGGTTTTCCTAACATCTCAAGACAAGAGTTGCTTCCTCTTTCCATATTCTGCAGAGAACAGAGATGCAACATGGTTATTTCAGGCCTCTGGGCTATTGTTATCAAAGAATGGCATGCCATCTTCCTTTCAACTGCCCCTCTGCCAACTCCTGAGCTATCACACAACTGAAAGAGCCTTCCAATTATCTTGTCGCTGTGTTATTAAAGTGTGATACAATGCTACAGTATAATGTACGAACATATTACAGTACAATTCTGTTATAAAATAGCTTCCTAATAATAGACTTTGTTATTCTGAAGGTCAAATCATGTCCTTGTACACAAAAGGCCTACAAGGCATCTCTTTTTCATTATAACACAGATGATCTCAGAAAGCAGAGCTACCCTGAAACATCTTTTCCTTTACAGCATTTCTCTGCCCAAACTCTGTATCAGCTCCCTGTTTCCCAGAGGGTGAAATCCAAGGGTGTTTAGGCCAGATGGAGGGGAGGTGTGAGTCTTGATGTTTAGGCTATAACCTACACCTTATCTACCCGTCCTGCTCCACCATCTGTGGAGCATACACAAACTTTCTACTCTTCTACAGTCCCATCCTTTGCTGAAGTTCCCAAATGCCACGTCATTCGTCTCATGGTATCCTCTGATGGGAATACACTTCTACAGAGGGCACATTCTTTATTCAACATTCAATTCAAAGATCATTCATATAGAATTTTCATTATGTAGTCGTCATTTGCTATTTATAATTTGATGCTTTGCATTATTAGTCACTTTTTCATATTTTCATCTTATGTAGTCTACAACCAAAAAAACAATCCCCTTAACACTGCTGCTACTTTCATTTTAATTGCTTTAGACCATACAAATCCCAGTTTCTTGTGAGGATGTAGATGGACACCATCCAACTATCTATCTATCTATCTATCTATCTATCTATCTATCTATCTATCTAATCTATTTTTATGTGGTGCTGAGGATTAAACTCAATGCTTCACACGTGTGAGGCAAGCACTCTACCACTGAGCTACAGCTCCATTCCCAAGCATGCATTTTTTTTTTGTTGATTCTGATCTGACATGGGCCATACTTGGAACATCGAGGCTTTGAACTTTACAAAGTTCTCATCCCTTGGTACAACATAGAAAATTCTTATCCCTTCCTTACAGTTGATCCAAAGACTAATAGATAAGTTATGTCTTCTAGTTCATTCAATGGTAAAGCCAGGGAAAGGTCCTCAGTCTCTGGATTCTTTCTATGCCAGGGAGCCTCTTTTGTTGGGGATGAACTCCAATCATCCAGTTTTTCATTTTCCTCCTGGACATCAGGAGCATTGCATGGGTGGGACAGCTCTTCTACACTGCTCTGAGGGCCAACCACAGCTGTCCCTCTCCTTGCCTCTGAACCAGCACACAAGACACTCCTGCTAGCAATGTTTTCCCACCTGTCTCCTAAAATAGGGTGCTTTAAAACTTTTGATTTTTAAATCCCTTCAGAAGGTATTAAAACATGACCCCAACAGGTGTTAGTCATCCTGTTTCTCTAGGAAAACATATTGAGTTACCACCTTTATATTCCCCCCAATATCTTTAGCACTCTTAAAATGTACAATTGGATATGCACATTGCAATAATGGGTCTCTGTAAAAAGTGTGAAAGTCACAAAACTTAAAACATTCTGCAAATAAAGAACATTTACATTACTTGTACATGGTCTCATATATTTGTGCTCTGGTGTTACTAGGTGGGGACTGTTTCTTTTATAATGTTTCAGACATTTAGAGCTACAAGGAGCCCTAATCATTTACAGAGGGGAAAATGAAGCCCAAAGAGGTTTAAAAAAGTCAACAAAGATGTTGGGGGTTGTGGGGAGTGTGGAGTAGGTGGGGGCAGAGGCAGGGTGTGAGCCCAGGTTGCCGTTCCAGAGCAGCATCCTCCTCATCTGTAAGCAAAAGGCAGAAGGTGGCACAGCGCTGACCTCTGGGACCTCCACACAGCAGGCATTACATCCCTGTCACAGAATTTCACATCTGGGAAGAACACTGGAATTTATTTCTTCTATCCTTTTACTCCCTGGTACAGATGAAGAAAGTAAAACCTAGGCCTCGCGTGGAGACTCCCTGGGAGCCACACAGCCTGGCAGGAGCAAGTCCACTAACTTGCAGTCCAACGCTTCCTTCCCCGTGTGCCAGCAATCTTGTGTACAGAACACAGTGATGTAGACAGGAAATAGCAAGCGCTAACTGTTAGTTCCTTTGTCTAGCTGGAAGGACTGTGCTAATTGTGGTCCATTCATGGCCATTAATAAGCACAACTCTGTTTGGCTTCATAGCATGTTTGAATTTCAAAACCAATTCTATTTCATTCAAGGGAACTGCTAAATCTAACTTTTGTGTTTCAGTGGTTCTCATCAAACATCGAGTTCAATTACACAAACATGCGGACTAATAATTCAAATCAGAATAAAATGAAAATTCTTTAATTCCCTGATTTTTCTCTCCTGCCAAGAACATCAGTCCATATACCAGCAGCATTTCCTTTGTAATACTGGAAAACCTGAGGTACCCTGATGCCAAGGTGCAAGGAAGTAGAGGGAGAGCTCTATTTATATGGAAGTTCAGAATTTATATTGTTACTGTATGTACTATTATTATTATTTGTCATGATTCTTTTAAAATGATAGCATAAGAAATAGTCTTCATCATCCGAGTTTCAAATACACAAAGGCAATGTACTCCAATAAGGAGGTGGAAGGGCCCACTCAGCTCTGGGTTTTCCTTCAACCCCATGGAGTTGAGATGGGAGAGGAAAGTAGACTTACCATCCTCAATCTCATAGTCAGCAAACGCAAGTTCAGAGCCTTTGTTGGTGATCAGTAGCTCCCCATTCAGTGTGAAGATCATGGAGGCATCATCCAAGTTAATCATACATCCAACTACATCGCCTGGCTGCCAGGTTCGCCCAAAATAGCCACTCCCTTGATGCCAACGCTGGCCCTGCAAAACAAGACCCCAGGGCTAAGAGAAATGGAGGTCCTAGAAGCCCATGCCGATGGAGAAATGACCACAGCGGTGCTGTCTCCTAACTGTTCATGCTACACGATTCTATGAGGACTCACCTCTCTGCCATGGATAACTCAAGAAGTGATCTGTCTTACAACTGAATGAAGCTGAGACACACAGGCTCATCAGAAAAGGTGGCCTGAACCTCCTGATTCCTAGTTAGCTATGACAGTAGCCAGGGCAAATTGGTGACATTTCCAACATAATAGCTGCATAGTGTTCAACAAGTGGAGTTGATGGCTTGGGTGAAAGAACAGATGTGGAAGTGATTATAGAAAGGATTTGGGGCGTAGTCCTCACTTTTGCCAGAAGAGAGCAAAGCAACAATCACAAGGTCATGTTCATTCAATGCTCATTAGCCAGTGGTAGGGGCCTCTCACTTTGAAACCTAAGATCCAGACACTCAGTACTTCCAGCCTCTGGGGAAATGTTTGGAGAAGAAAACCTTGGCCTGAGCATGTGTGGTTACTATACCAACTCACCCTGCTGCCTTCGAACACGAAGGCTTGGTCATCAGCCCCCAGCTCAATGTCAGGCCGACAGCCTGGCCTCGCCCAGCCGACCCGCATGTCTCCTCCGGTCACCACTTCAAACTCAAAATACCACTTTCCAGACCTCACTGCATATGACCGCTCCACCCGGAAAAATCGGATCTTGTCTATGCTGACTTTCTCCACAGCTGGATCAGCTATTGTGAGAACAGCGAGTAGAAGGTGTGAGAAGGAAAGAGAGTATATTGTCTTTTAATAATTAGATAGCATTCCTCAAAAGAACTGCATGATAACCAAGATGGCCACAGAGCTCCCACTGCGCACTGTAACAGACCCCATTTGCTGAGTGATAACTTTGTAGTAGATCTATTAGAGGCCATCTCTCTCTGTCCTCACAATAGTCCTGAACTGTGATACTGTCACAGCAACACTGTCTTTATGGTTAAAGAAAAAAAAAATTGAGGCTCAGAGAGGTTTAAGCCTTCCTTGAAGTCAGTAAAAGATTTGGATCCAGACCTGATTCCACAACCAACCTGTGAACCACTTACAATTCTGCCCCTGTGGCCTATGGTACCTCTTGGAGTAAAGGACAATAGTAACATCATGTTCATAAATTATAAGCTGGTGATTTTAATCAGCACTAGAATTTGACTCTGGGACATGTGATTATTTGGCCTAAAAGCAAGCTGATACATCTTTGGAGAATAAGAAAAATGAAGGTGATTTCATTTTGTGACCAGATGTTCTGAAAAACTTAGCTTTCCTAGAAGATAATGTATTTCCTCTAGGCTTGGGTCACGGAAGGGCTCATCATGGAAACATCAATGGGATGATGCTTTATATCAAACATGGTCCCCCACCCGTTCCATTTTAAAAATGCCATTCTTAATAGTATAAGTTTGACCTATTTAAAATTAGCACTTTCCAGAAGAGGGCCTATTTAGCAAATTTTGCCCAGAATAAATAATCTGAGCTCATTACCTAGCTCTTGGTCTGATGGCTCAATGTTATACCCATAACCAATGAATGTGCGAACAGCTTCCCGTAGGCTGTCCCTGTTGGACTTCTTGGTGCGCTCATCCAGTAATGCATATGGTACCAGACGGGGATTTCTTTTGTTCTTCAAATCCTATGTGAAGCCAGAGGAAAGAGGTGCCAAGAAAACACATGTCAGCTTTACAAATAGCTCGTCCCACTCACACATTCCTGGCTGCCTGGCTGGCTTGTACTAGTCTATTAGCTCTTCCCCAAGGGCCTTGATATTTAGCAATGTACATATTTGCCACATCTCTTCAGGATTAAATGAGTATAAATGGAAAAATTTTACTAATGCTCAAAGCTAGCATTGAAAAACACATTTTAGTAGTGCCAGCCTGCAAATAAAATGAAGTGTCATGAAATTGGTAAGAAACCTCCAGTCCTAAGGCAAGGCAAAAAGGATTTGCATAACTATTTCCCTACAGAAACTCATGGCACCACAGACTGTGATAGTCTCCTTATAAGAGACGTTTAACAAGACCTTGTAGAGAAACATTAGAAGAGGTGGCAGAGCCAGAGTGGGTCTATTTCATTGCGAAAGCACACATCTGAGGTATAGTCCTCAGTTCCTCAGGAGGTACAAGGAGGACAGTAGGGATGACTGCAGAAAAGTCACCTGCACAGATCAGCATGATATGCTGTTTGAACTCACTACCCCACCCTTTACGGTTTTTATGGCTGCAATTTCCTTGGCTTCCAGTTGTGTGCAAGTTTGGAGGCTCATGTGCACACAGTCACCTCAAACTTCCCTGATACTACCCTGCCATTGGTGATTAGGAAGCATTTTATGGAAAAAGTGTGTCAGATGGCTTGGGACTGAACCCTGGCTTTAAACTGCCTGATTCCTTGCTGTGACCTGGCTATTAAGGTCCTGCTCAAGACAAGAACTCTGCTCAGGAATCCTCTGTTCAAAGGACTAAGATAAGGAGGCACAGGTTTCTGGTCAGGCTGGTTTGCCCCTTTTCTGGGCTTGGTGCCCCTTTTCACACTCCTTTTAGATATTTGAGACCATCCCAGAAATCCTGCTGATCTATATGTTGGTTTGCTCCTAGCCTTGATTCTGGGGAGTGGCACAAAAGCTCAACTGTCCACAATGCAGGAAGCATGAAAAAGAGAAAGTGCAGCTAAGTGGGTGTATGTGCAGGGCAATACAGATGAGTGAATCTCTTAAAAAGAACAAAAGGGGGAAAGGCAAACCTACCCATTCCTGGAAAATTGGAATTATGCCTGGAGTCAATGTCAATGTGACCATCACAAATTCCATCCAGTACACTGGATGTGAAAGAGAGAGTGAAAGGACAGTCCCCATCTTCCAATCGATCACTCCCCAGAGCAAAATGGCACTTTGAGGGATGATCATATTTCCTAATGCTTCCAGCATGCCTGACCCAGCGTTTCTCACCTGTTGAATGCCATAGGTCCATCCTTGTTTTATTCTGTCTTTTGCCCAAACATTGTGAGCATTTTCTGCAAGTTTATCCACTAAAATTTCTTGAGGTGGCAACAGCTTCACATCAGACAAATCCAAAGGGGCTGGCTTATAGCCATTGGACATCATGTAGCTACAAGTGGATGCAAAAGTAGATATATTTTGCACAGATCTTTATGAATCTCCTGTTCTAGATTTTAGATCAAAAGCACATGGTAATCAAACTTAGGTAAGTGAGGCTATAGTCAGAAGTTCCCTTCTGTGGCTGATGAATAGCTCAGCTAAGTTCACAGATAAAGCCCTTAGTCTACTGTCACTCTAGCCAATATATGACACAGATTCAAAGAAGACTGTTAGAGAAGTAGAGGGTTGGTGCAAATCTACTCTAATTTTTAACAAAATTCTCTATGTACCCCACAAATGACAGGCATGTTCAGCATACTGCAATATTACACCAGCTCTTTCATCCTACTTTGAAAACATAAAAAGTTAAAACCAGATTGGCAAGGACAAGACCTTGAGCCAAATGTTTTCTCATAAATCAGCATAAAATGGTCATTCACTCATAGAAAGCTAAACCTTTACTTTTGCGGGGGGGGGGGGG